>QVNW01001642.1:0-14038 GCA_014825475.1 Pseudomyrmex flavicornis
AATAGCATCATATGTGAATTTTCGGAATTGAAATTTCAATTCAAAAACTCACGTGTAAAAACTTACATGTGAACATATATATATGTTGTGTGTATATATATATATATATACGTATATTTCCGCACAAACACCCTGCGATCGGCTCGGTAGACGATATATTCTTTCGTATATTCTTTCTTAGTTTGATACTATCATGAGCTTTCGAATCTTTATTAATTTGCCAAAGTAGTTATATACTTAGATTAGGATACTAATGTACAAAAGTAATGTACAAAATTTAGTTGGTGCTACCTTGTGATATCACTTTTTTTGTAAACCAGGAAAGAATGTTTTGTAGTATATTTTTTAGAGGAAGAATGTTTTGTAGTATATAAATTTTGTAAAACATGTTTTATAGAGAAAGAAGTTTTGAAGTTAAAATAAAATAATAAAAAAATAAAAATAATTTAATTTAAATACAATACGTGTTGTGCGTGTACTTGGCGCCTGTTCTTATCTTTTTTTTGAAAAAATTTAAGTTTTTAGAGTATCACACACTTTGTATTTTGTTTAGTAAGTTTTTTTTATTTTTCCTGAGAAAAGAATATAAACATTTATAGTTTTTGTATATACATTATTATATTTTAGTAAAAACCACAATTTAACTTATAAAATAAAAGTTAACCTATACATAAGTTTACTTGGTTGTATGTACGTGCGTATGAGATAGATGCTGCACTATTTTTTTAATAATGTCGCATCGCCGCCGCGTTTTCGCGATCACCGGAAATGAATAAACTCGCGGTACAATTCAGTTCACACTTTATTGCCAAATACAGAGATTCCGGACGAGAATACAAAAGCGACCGGAGCTTCTTTCCGCACGTCCGGTCCGCTTCGACTCCCGTTTAATTCTACAGCCTGAACTTCTTCCGCAAACAAACCCGTTGCCAACCCGTTCTTCTGTCGAACAAACGCCGCGCGACCGAACAATCGAACAACGAAGACATCCTTCCATTAAATGTCGGCGCAGCACGCATATCACAACACTGCTCCCTTTCTTCTTCCAGATCATCGTCCCGACGATCAAAAAGAATTTCCAGAGTCACCGCTCACTTCCCGGCTGCTGTCGTAGAATCTCCGGACGGAGATCCTCTTTTTGAGAACCTTCTTGCAGCGTCTACTATGCTCGCGTGACTTCAGACAAGGAGCGTCTCAATGGAACCAGAAGATCTTCGAAGAAAGACATCTAGCCGAAATCTTTTTCCACGAAGGACGTCTATCCCTTTCCTTTCCCAGCAAAACAATCAACACAGCTTGATCTTCCAATTGATTCCTACGCCACTCTTCTTTCAAAATTATTCAAGCTATCTGCCCCTCTTGCTCCAAAGCATCCTTAATCTCCACTGTCAAACAATACTTGAAATTAGATTCCGCACAAGGCCGCCCAGAGAATCCATCCGTGTTTCTGTGTGCTCGACCGCTTCGATAAACTATTTTAAAATCATACTGCTAAAGTCTTTCCTCTAACTGGCTCCAGATCCTTAAAAGACATCAGCCACCTAAGAGAAACATGATCAGTACTAACCAGAAATTCCCATCTGTGCAGATAGTGATGCAAAGATTTAATCGAGTCCACCATCGCTAACAACTCTCGTCGTGTAACACAGTAGTTCCTCTCAGCCTTGCTCAACACTCGGCTAACATAAGCGACCTTTTCAGTTCTTTGCTGAACCTGCGACAAAACTACGCCGATACCATGACCAGAAGCATCTGTGTTCAGAATTAACTTCCCTCTCTCGGAAAGAAAAGAAAGTATCGGAGATGATGATAACGTCTGCTTAAGATTCACGAACGCCTCCTGACACTGCTTCGTTCAATGGAAACTATAAATCACTTGTGCTCTCGAGAGAAAGCACATTTCAAATGGTCGCTGAATCCGCGTTATGGTAATAAAGTTTCTATAACGCTTACATGTAAAGAAGACAAATGCAATCAAATTCATTGTATGAAACTTAGCGACAAATTGCGCCATATACTCGGATTTGAGACAACTTTGGTAATACAGCTTTTGTAATAAACAGGCTTGCCGGTGTCGAGAGTTTTGATCCAATCAGCTTGGCCCGCGCTGTCCCCGACAAGCTATTTGTTTATTGCGACATTTAGCCCTTGTTTATGCGGGTAAACCTTTAATGTATGCCAGAACCGGTAAAGTTTAACTATAGGATTTCAATGCTTCTGTTTATACAAAATTGCCGAATGCGGTTCCGGCATAAGTTAACGGTTATTGCTCGCATAAACCAAGCCTGACGAACCATACATAACCGGCGATGCGCTAACGCCACTTCTTCGTATAGTTACCAATACTATCAAGAGTAAGTACGGTTCAAATCAAGTGAAGCATTACTCATCTGGAAATTATATTCCCTTTCGTAAAACAAATTTTCGATAGAAATAGATATAAGAGATCAGTTCGGTGATCCTTGTTTAAAACATATGCGCATTATAAGTTGTAAAAGTACATACTTAAGTCAGAGAACGCACAAAGGGACTGTGGAAATCTCGCTTCTCGTAGAAAGTGTATGCGTAGAAACAGTGTGTTTCGCCCTCCCTACGGGGAGGCTCCATTATCCAAAAAACTGGTTTTATTATTGGTTTTAATGTGTCTAGTCGGTCTCTGTGTATGCTTAACTTTATTAATATTTGTGTAAAAGACATCATGTATTAGCTCCAAAGATCTTAATACAAAGATCTTAATATCAGAATGAAGTATAATCGTACCATAAATTTACCTGAAGTTTTTTGCGAATATCTCGGAAACAAAGGCCGAGCGGCAGTAACATGTATAAGAAAAAGTTGTTCGAAATGACATCTTTATAACAACATATTTCAAGCTCATTGAAATTTGTGAGGACCCTCTAATCTAAATACTTACCGGGATATGTACCACTCGCGAAGAAACGCCTAGATCAGTTTGTCCTAGGCGAGCTTCCCGCACACTTCGCGATCAAGCACCGTCGCCGACATGCTAGTACCGTCAAGAAATCGACTTCTGTTGCTAAATGTAGAAAAAAGAAAAAAAGAGCAATTAAACACTCAACGAGAAGAGGAATTCAGAAGAAAAAGAAGAAGCATTCGACAAAGACTAGCGCGAGCAAACGACGTGTGAGCAAGAAACGTACCGTAAGCGATATATTCGCGTAGACGGAGCAAAATGTTTTTTCTCCGTCCACCCATTTGTGCGAGTATTTCAAAAGTGACCTCGATCTTTTCACTCTACAGCCCACTTAGACTAGTATCGAGAGTTTGCAATGGATTCATTACAAGCCTTTGTCGAATCTCGCGAACGACGCACCCATAGAGTTTATCGTGCCTGGACATAGAGAAGATCTACATAGATCTCGCGCATACTCTTCTTAGTCTTCGTGTGACGCTGAACATCCCTGAAGCCCCGGCTGCCGCTTCTAGCAGCAGCCGCTTCTACTGACGAAGTAGCAGCACCAGTGGGACCTGTGAATAACTTTTTACATTCCATGTTCAATCAAATTCGACTTCAATCAAAAACTCATGTCGCCCCCGAACAATGCTTACGCGTATCGCGCTTATCTCGAAATTGAATTGTTGAATTATTCTTCAGAATCAAAAATCTCTCATCTCATCTCTCTGTAGGATTTAAATTTTCCGGGGCGAATGGATTCGGGGTTCGATGCTCCGAATGACAATCTTGCTCTCGTGAGACGTATGAATTATTTTAAAAACAAACGTTTTGTAGATCTCATAGGCCATCTACACTGCGATGTTTTCAATCAGGATAAATTCTAGACGTAGAAATGCGACTAAGATTAATCCATTCAAAGGATTCTTTCTTATGGAACTTACACCGCAAACAAAAGTTCGTACTGTAGACACTATCTTGATCATAAGACAAGCCAAACTAAGCTGGTGTGTTATTGGCTTATGCTAAAATGCTGAGTAAATCCACTACAAAGTATTCTCTCACAAAGATTGAGGTTAAATCATTTACAATCCACAGTAGTGAGAGAATCAATCGACAACGCCATACTCTATTGCCGAAGCGTGTGATAATCGGTCTTGTCGAAAATAAAGCGTTTAACGGTGATAGTGTATTAAATCCGTTTAATTTTAAAAACTTTAATAAAAATTTCCTGTTGCTTTACGTCGATGGAATGCAGATTCTTACTAGGCTGTTACAACCTTTTTTTTTAAAGGACGCTCCTCTATATGTCGAGGCTTTTCATATTCTTTTCTCGGAGACGGGTATTCATTTTCTAACAAGGCAAACAAAGGCAATGCTATAAGCAGAGATGCTTATGCTCGCGTTTACACACTCTTTTGATCTCATTCCTCTATTGGCCAATTGCGTCAACATTAAAATCTCGTGAAGCACGGAAGTTTGAGAACTGGCTAATGTGCGATTCGAAAAAGCTCTTGAAACGATTATAAACTGTCTTGTTTACGCTGAATTTGACAGTGTTTTGGAAATCGATTCAGCGTGCCAAATCATTATAGATTATAACGGATAAACATATTCTCGCTGCACATACGTGAAAAACCAAGATAGGTTTTCTACCTTATTTTTCTACCATGCCCTTTGTTGCGAACATTTTGTAGAGAAATTTCAGTTCTAGTCTCTGCTATCTTTGCTTCGTTTCCACGATGACCGAATACACGTATAAAAGTGCTGTGATCATAAAAATGCAAGGCTTTCGCGGTATCGTGTGTGAATTTATTCCAAAAGAAGTGACGTTTGTCGCGGTAGACCGATCAATTTTCGGAAACTGGATCTTGATGTCTCCGTTCTCGTTTACCAAATTATCACAAAAATAAAAAATTACTACAAAACGATGCAACGATTGGCTTTCACGAATTTATCACAGTATGGAATGTCTGACGGAGAAACAAATCTCAAATATCTCAGAAAGCATCTTCAAAAAGTCACAAAATACGCGCCCGTTATCTACACCAGAAGTAAAGAAAAAATGGATTTCTTACGAAAAGCTTCTATCTAAAAACATATATAATCTGGAAGTCCTCTCTCCGTCGTTCAAATCCATCTCGGAATGTGACGAGAACATATCACAATGTTCGTATCACGGAGTTCTCGCATCTGACATTAGTTACGTTCTACGGAACGCTTTACGGTTAAAACGTTGGTTAAACCAACAGCATTGTAATTGAGAGAGAATCCGATAGCAACTTTGTTAGCGACGAGATCAGCATGACAGATATCAAAACGACGGAGGAGAAAGAATTCCTAACTGAAGATACATACAGTAAGTCCGATCGTCCACCGAAAACGTCTTACCCCGAGAACACCGGTGTACAAGCAGAGGTACAAGAGGGATACACTCGTTTCATTCCGCATTCTCGCGACTATTTGTATCAAAATAATGAATACAAAAGAAATATTGCAAGCCTTGCAACAACTGCAAATATCTGGACACGGGAGTTCATCTAGCCGACAGATTGCCCATGGTGTGGACAAAGTGGACAGCAATCGTTGCTAACACAAACGATTACAATCAACCAGGAACCCACTGGATCGCTTTCTTCCTCGATAGAAACAGAAACGCTATGTACTTCGACAGCTATGGAATATCACCGTCAGACCCCGTTTCCTTCTGCGACTTCGAAGAAACTCCACACATGGAACACGACTCAATTTCAAGGATATTTCTCGCAAATGTGCGTAGTATTGCTGTGTGTTTCTCCATTTTATGGCTCGTGGGTATAGCCTTTCCTAATTTTTACAACTGTTGTTTTGAAACTTTGACGCCAACAATAAATTAATTGTATGTTTAGTTTGTAAAATATTCTGTACAAAATTTAACGATATACAAAACCGTTTTCCTGAACGCTATATTCAATACTGGTAAGAATAAACATATGTAAAATTGTATTTTTTTCTATGCATTCAATATATATCTGAGTTTATATCAGAAAACTGTAGTACGTTGATTTTTATTTTCCCATGAAACCCATTCGCAATCACAACCATCATCTATAAAAAGGCAAATAAACATCAATTCTCTCGAAATAACAAAAACACGTTGCGCATTGAATATCCATGAGATTTTAACAAAACTCTCTTAGAATTTATTCGTAGATTCCCACCCGATTGTAATTCATAGTAGTTTTCGCACCTCTCAACTCGAGTCAATCTGCGCGTGCCTGTTTACGCGTGTTTACGCACGACCCACGCAGGACCATCCGAACACATTTTCTTTTCAAAGATTTACGACCTCTAGCTATATTCTTCAATCTGCACGTTCTAGTTCGTGCGCACCCTATCATCTCTGCCTATTTCGGGCCTTCGCTCATCGCGAATCCTAACACGCTAACCGGCGATTGGCTCGCCTCATAACGTACCAGACGCTGATTGCTTCTTTTCCTGGGTCCGACGCTAACAGAGAGTTAAATTGCGGTCGTGCGAATCTATTTTCGTGTAGCTGTCGCACCGAAGTCGGCATAGAGTATATGTTTGACAATTAAATTACTGGTGATTCGCGATTAAATTACTGGTTAATTCGCAACCACTCCATCTCTCGCTCATTTTATAATATTTTGTTGCACGCGTCGTGTCGTGCTATAATATAAGAAGACCTCGACGAGGGTCCTACCTTTAGGTAGCTCAGCAGCCCCGGAGCGGAATTTGCTCCGCATCAGACACGTAAGTACAGTAGTGTGCTTGTCGGTGACTAATATCTAGCCTCGCTCGATCTCTCTTACATCTTTGCGTCTGAGCTTTCACCCTGCGCATGTCTTTTTGATCTCTGCGACTTTTGCGACACGCTTTGCCCTTATGTTCTGATTTTCTTCAGCTTTGATTTAGTAGCAAAACTGTTATAATTGTGTGTGCTTTGAACTACTTTTCTTGTAGGTAGTTTATGAGTGATTAAGTAACTAATTTAGCAACTTATCACCTATTCTTTTTTTCAATTTATCTCTGGCCTTAAGCTATTTTCTCTGTTTTATCTAATATTTTTCTGTAAATTAACTGTCTATGCTTGCAAGCTCTTTTCTAAATTATCATTTTTATCTGCTATTATATATCATTGCTATTATCTAAATTACCTTTTTCTCAGATTGTTTAATAAACTTGTTGTTATTATTATTGTGACATTTGAGTAAGCAATCATTTGCAGCTTATTTCGAGCCGATTTTATTCGGTTACGCGGACCGCCTGTTTAAACCCTGCCCCTCCATTAGGCCCGAGCTAGCCGGCCCATCTCGTCGAGCGACGCATGGTTGATGCAAAAACGCATCTGGCGCCCGACTTAGACCAGAGGATTCATCGACTTGGCGTGGTGGTTGGCTCGTGATCCTTAGGATCTCCCTTTTTCTATCCTGTGGCGACTTATATCGCGCGAACTTCGCCTGTGTCGCGAGATATTCCGTTTCGGGCGGAGCGGTGCGCGACATTGAACGGCGGGAGCGAAAATCGTCACAGGAAGAAAATTTGGCCTCTTTATTCTCGTTCTCGCCTGACGCTGCTTTGCTTCCATAAACGCTCCGTATCACGACGTACCAACATCAGAGCAGTTACGCGTCAAGCCGAATATCTTATAATAAACATGCGCTCTTTTAACAATACACAAATGTATTCCATATTTATAACAGCCATTCCGAACTTACTTTTGCTTTCTCGTAAGATTTATAAAAATCTACAAGTATAATTTATTTATTAAAAATATATAAGAAACGAGCTATGCCTTTTGTGTGCTCTCCCACCTAAGCATGTACTTTTCAAGCTTATCATAATATTTTTTTTTTATTAGTTAGTTTTTAAATATTCTATACTAAACATATCCTCCCCTGTACTTCTGGAGCGAAGCAAAGTCTATAATTGTTTTGTACCACATGCGTTTTCAACTTTTAACGCAAAGCGAGAGTCAACCCATATTTCTCCCTATTTACAAGAAAAGTGACGCAAGTGTCCCTCTCCGATTTTGATCTCCGATGAGTTTTAAATTACATAGTAATATCTGGATGTGAAAGACAATTTGTTTTTAAACATGAAAAAAACTTCAGTATTTCTTAGTGTTAACAAAGTGTTTATATTTCTTATATATAAAGTTATATGAATGTAATAACTTTTAATATCATTTAATAAAAAAAAAAATTGTCTTGCAGGCATTGACATACAACTATGTAAATAATTAAGAAACACTGAGTTCCTTTTTCAATGTTTAAATAAAAACCAAGTGTCTCTCACGCACTCACAAATATAAAGTATGTAACTGCTTATATAATACTCATAAATGCAGTTACATAGTTTATATGTGATCTGGGCGTGAGAGACATATAAACGTGAAAAAATCCAGTATTTTTTAAACGTGAAAAAAACCAGTTATTGAAATTTCGAAAAACTTACCTTTTTAAAAAAAAGATAAGAACAGGCGCCAAGTACGCACAACACTTAGTGTAATTCAATTAAATTATTAAAAATTAATTTAAATTAAAAATCTTAAATCAAATTAGTTTTCTTATACAAGACAAATTTAATTTAAGTTTATTATTACTTATATACTTTTAATTTTATTATTACTTAAAAACTTCTTTCTCTATAAAACCTATTTTACAAAATTATACACTACAAAACATTCTTCCTCTAAAAAACCTTGTTTTACAAAAGATGTGATATCAAAAAGTAGCACCAAGTAAACTTTTGTACGTTAGTTTATATACTACAAAAACTTCTTTCTCTATAAAACCTTTACAAAATTATATATTACAAAACATTCTTTTTTACTACAAAAACTTCTTTAAGAAATGATCTCGCCTTGCGTGAAAAACTTTAAATTATGTCAAATCATATATATAGATTTCACTTTATGTGAAAAGTCAAACACCCATGTGGAATTTTTCAAAAGAAAAAATATTGTGTGTGTGTGTGTGTGTTCCTAGAATCTCTGCAATCAGTATTTGACTTTTAGGAGGTTTTTTGCATGAGTTTATATTGTGAAAGGGTAAGGAGATCCAGCGATCTCCAATCCTGTACTGTTTTAACTATCGTTCTGATAGCTCTAGTATGATTTAAGTCTTCTATATTAGCCTTTATTATTACAGAGCCGTTTTGCTAAACGGTTTGGATAATTTGGTAATTTATGGCGGTACTTTCCACTTCTTGTTCTGATTTCTTCTTTGATGGTGAGCACTTGAAGATACTCATGTACTTCTATATTTGTAGTGAACCTTGGAGCCTGTGTTATTAGTTTCAGGAGACCGTTTTGATATCGTTGCAATATATCGATGTTCGAGTTGCTAGTTGTACCCCACAGCTTATTACCATAGATCCAAACTGGTTTTAAGATAGATATAAGGTAAATAGTTTTAAGGTAGATCAGCAGCTTACTTTTGAGGCAGAGTTTTGATTTCCTACTTAAGTAGGAACATTAGTGATCGGGTTTTGATGGTCAATTTGTTTTGTTTAATACAAATATGGTCCTTCCAAATCAATCCATCGACAATCCAAATGCAGACTAAGGTATCTGACTGTATTTACTTGAGTCAGAATTTCACTACCAATGGCAACTGGAAGATGGTTTAAGGTGAACGTTATGTGATTAGATTTTTGGGGGCTTATCCTGATTTTCAAATCCAGCAACCACTGCCGCAATTTTAGCAAATGTGATTGCAAATCTTTCGAGGCTTTTGTTGGGTTCCGATTGTTGAATAGTATTGCTGTCATCAGCATAGGTTGCTGCGTTTACTTCTCTAATTATTGATAAATCTAAAGTATAGATAAATCTGAAGTATGGTATAAAAAATAGGGCCTAAAATCGAGTCCTGGTGGTACATCTTAGATTATTCTTTATTTTATATAGTAGTCCCTCGTGCCACACCTTATCAAAGGCCTGCTGGACCAGGAAGGACACCGCAGTATTTCTTCCGCTCAATGGATTGCTTCATCTTATCAGCCATTCTGAGGACTTGCTCAATTGTTGAGTAGTGCTTGCGGAAACCAAATTGATGGCGAGGGATGGTTTGATACAATTTCAGCCTTTTTAGTAGAAGCTTCTCTAAGAGTTATGATAGTATCGGAAAGAGACTGATAGGAGACGAGAGTCTCCTTGCTGGCTTGCCACTTATATGTATCATTATAATCTCAGAGACTTTCCAAATTTTTGGGAAGTGTGCGGTGCAAAGAATTCCGTTGAATAGTGAAGCTAAAAAGACAATTGTTTTCCTCGGAAGTTAGTTTAGTGTCTCGGCAGTTATAAAATCGAAGCCTGGTGCTTTCTTGGATGGCAGTTCCTTGATTGTTGTTACAATTTCCTTTAGGCTTACTGGTTTTAGTAGAGAGCACTGTTGCAGGTCACTGTATAAAAACTCTTTGACTTTTTCTTCATTTTTATTAGCAGGACTTGTAGTATTAGAAGTAAAAACCTCCCCCAAGTACCGGGCAAACGCTTCCGCTTTTCTTTTGAGCCCAGTTGTTATTATCTTAAAGGAAGTTTATTCTTTATTTTGGTGGATGTTCTGAGGTTTTTGACTGCCTTCCAAAGCGAGTGTTCACCATTTCCAGTAGGAGTCAATGATTCCATTCTACGTGTGATGGTTTTGTTGTCAATTTGCCTCAGTAGCTCTCTGAGTTCAGCTGCTGCTTTATTTAATTTAAATTTGTCCTCAGGGAATCTGCTTAGTTGCCACACTCTGCGTAGTTTATGTTTCTCTGCAATCTTTCTCTTCACCTCGAGGGGTTAATTACAATCTTGCCGGACTTCTTCGGTATAAGTAGGAGTGCAGTTCTATGCTGCAGCTTGTATATTTTTGGTGATGTAATTTGCAGCCTTCTCTATGTCTTTTTCCGTTTTTAAGGGAATTAAGAGGTTAATGTTTTCATCTAGATATTCACGGAAAGCTTTCCAATTCGTTTTTGAATTATTTAGATGTATTTGCGGTTTACGCTGAATAACTGTTGTACTGATGGTGGCTATGACAGGTGAGTGGTCCGAAGAGCTGTCATAACAGCTCTCAGCTTTGGTCTAGATACCGTCTAGTCTTTTGGTGATAAAGAAGTCTATGACATCTAGAATTTTGTTGCTGTCTGCCGGCCAGTATGTTGGATCACTAGATGATAAGTAGTTTAGTCCATTATTCGCAATACTATTTTTAAGTTCTCTTCCTCTTGTCACAGTTAATCTTAATCTCCAGAAAGTATTTTTCGCGTTCCAATCTCCACCGGCTATGAATCTGTCAAGTGTGTCAAAGAACTCGTTGTATATGTCTTCAGTGATAATATGTTTTGGTGAGCTATATACTGCGATACAGTCAGAAGATCCTGCCAGTCAGTGATAACGACTGAACATGCTTGGATGTGTTCCGTTTTGTACTCGGTCAAGACGTGATGTCTTATTGAGTTCTTGATGATTACAGACTGATCCACCATGGGCGGTACCATCAAGGTGGTTTGTAGGATAGACCATAAAGCCCTGCAGAGTGAAGATTTTGTTGCGCGTCATGTGTGTTTCTGAAATAAGAATTATGTCCAGTTTATTTTTTGTTATGAAAGCACTAATTTTTGTCTTCTTGGACAATAAATCATTGATATTCCATGTCGCAATACAGAGGGATCTTATCTAGCTTTGAAATCAGCGTTGTAATAAGTTATACTAAAGAATTGAGTTGACTAACAAGCATATCAATTCTTTCTGCTTGTTTTGAAAATATGGTTTCCATCATATTTTGCTGTGATTCGTTTCCTTCGGCGTATGTTTTTGTGTCGACTGGTGCGTGTTGCGTTTCCCTTGTCATTTCATCTCTCTTACTTGCGTTTTGCAAAGCTGCGTGAATGCTCTCCTTTGGTCTATGATTTACAGTTGCGGTATCTTTTCTTTTTTCGATTTCCCTGTATACTTTACATCCTTTGTAGTTCGCAGAGTGTTCTTCAAAGCATAGTGTACATTTGGCCGGAGTGGTACGATCTTTCTTAGGGCAGTCTGCTGTTTTATGCCCTTTCGCACATTTAACACATCTAAATGGGCGTAGACGGTTGTTTTTTGTGTGACCATACTGTTAGCATCTTTGACACTGCACGATCGTCTTTTTTTCCTAGGATCTTCTATCGTTACTCGAGTGTTTAATATGTGCATAATGTTTTTGACTAATTTGTTGTTGGATCCGGGAGTTATATTCACAAAGAATATGTTCAGAGGCTTTTTATTTGGACCATATCGAGCATTTACAATTTCTTTACTTAATGTGTTGCCTGTCTATTGCCCCTTTGATGGCTTCGATAGGCGTTGTGTAGTGAAGTTGTTTTATTACCACACGGTAAGGTCGATCTTTTTTTCTCGTAAAAGTATGGTCTATTAGTTCTTGCTCCCTAACCAATTCTATGATTTTCTTGTATGTTTCAGTGTGTTACGTCCTGAGCCTACGGTCGGGCTATAATGGTGGTACGCGACAGACGCACTGATACATTAAAGCGTCGTACGTGTATTCCATCTCGACACAAAAAACGAAGCCAGAGTGCACGGGTCGAGCGAGACAGTTCGGCAACGCAAACAGATCAACGGTGGTTTTCCCGATTCTACTCTGTCTGACTCTTCTATTCTCACTCGGTTCCTTTTTAGGTCTAAGATGCGAGTCTCAATTACCAGGGACGGAACCTCGCGATTTAACGAGGAATTGAGGCAATGAACGGGTTGGATGAGCTTTGGTTACTAGTTGATTGTTAGTTAGACGAGGTCCAAACAAATTAAATTAATTGAAGCCGAATTTTGTTATTAAATTGCTATCATAATTGTTTATTCAAGATAAAATTTTGAAGAAGAGACATGAGTAAGTTTGCGTATAAATTTGATTGAATTTACCACGTACAGATTTAGTCGCGACGATTCGCGTGATTGTTTGATAGTAGATCTTACGGATGGCATTTCCTTATAATTGTTACAATCTAGAGAGAATACTTCGCAAAAATGAGATTGAGATTGTTGAGCTTAGATTTGTTCTAATAGAACATGTCGATTCTGGGCGTGTTTACGGGAGAAATTTGTTTCAATCATTTGTTTCCAAAATACGCTGACACTAGTTAGCTACGGATCGTTGGTCTCCGCAAGAGATCGTAAAATAAAAGGGTCTATTGTCTATCGAAAAATTCTACTCAAACATAGGCGCTGTTTATTTGACTTAAGTAGCAAATCGAGATTATCAATTAAAAATAAATCACTATTATTGAATTATTCGGATCGGATAACTGTTTGCAACTGATATTACTGTGTTCGGAATCATAACGTTACATTGTGTATCGAGGTAGTATTGGTTGTAAGAATTGATGATCTTGATTGCTGCTTATGTTGAAATATAAAATATACATGTACATATAATAATGATGAGACTTACAATGTACTCGGCGATATATTTTGGTCGGACGCAAGTAAATGAATGCTGGTTTCGTCAGCATAGTTTGACGATCGCTCGTAGCAATGTTCCGCCTCTGATTTCGCGATGCTCGGGGAAGATCGCAGGTGGAGTAGCAGTCCGCTTCGGAGATTCGAAACATGAGAAAATCGATTGGTGGATTGATGATCGCTGACTCTAATATATTGATATTGAACTTGAGATTACTATTGAAAAGGACTAACAAGGGGATACTACGACGTTGTACCAATCAATTGATATCTATTAAAAAACATACTTCGTTGACATTCATAAATATCTCTCTCTCGTTTGTTACTTTGGAAGCATACCATGCATATTGTAACATATTTCGAAAACTCGGCGGACAATTGATGATGTATGATTAAATGAATTTTTATGCAATCTTCACGAGATGTTATTTCGCGGTTTGGTTTTATTAAAGTTGAACAATTTTGCAAACGCTTTATAAAATTTTTGACTTGTCTAGAAAAATAAACGTCACATGATTGGCATAAAGGTGTGCACTTTGGAGAAACAACTTTAATAGTACATGTTCCTGCATTGTCATTATCAAGAAAAATTTCGTCATACAAATATGCATGGTATGCTTCCAAATTAACAAACGAGAGAGAGATATTTATGAATGTCAACGAAGTATGTTTTTTAATAGATA
>QVNW01001643.1:0-18781 GCA_014825475.1 Pseudomyrmex flavicornis
TTAACGGTTTGAATAAAATCTTTTTTAAAAAAAGTTTACACACTGTCAACCGTGTCCAGGCTCACATAGACCAATTTTCTTTCTCAATTGTTTATGGAATTTTCTTTGAATCGATTTACACAAACATGCTTATCGTATACATATTTTATATTTTAGATCATATTTTTTTACATTCTTACACTATTTCTATTCTTGTTGTTGTGAAAAAAATTTTCTTTTACAAAATTGTTCGGATCTGTTCAATGCCATGAAAACTAATTTTATTGCTAAAATCACATATTAGAGCGCATCGCAAATACAAAAAGCAGCACTTCCATGCTTAATTCGCCAGACAAGCTTTCGCTCTACGCCAGCATCATGCGCTCATATCACGCTAGTCTGATTAAAATCTTTGCGAATGCTGCACTGCAAGCGCTGTTGCAACTCTCTGTATCGCGGTACGTAAATCAAGATATTACTTAGGTACGCAGGACTGTGAATGCGGGATGCGGAAGAGACGAAGAGAATACAAGAAAGAGGGGTTGGAAGAAGGAGAGGGAGAGAGAGACAGAGACAGAGAATATTATATAACGCAGAACGGGTGCGAAGAAGAAAGAAGAAAGAGTAACAGTTGTTGTTTTCTAAGATACATAAACGCGCCACGAGAGGAACCGGAAGTATCTAGAACAATATAAGCGGACGGCGCACATATCCAACGCGCCGAGTTTAACACTCGCACGGTCGGGGCATTACGTCGGACGCTAAACGCTCGCAATATCTCGATAGTGCGCATAGCGCGCGGTATATGCTATGCTAAGAGAAGGAGCGTCTCTTTACGAGCTCGTAACAATAAAAATCACGGCGCGACGAATGTGCTAGAACATTAATTGCGACCGAACAATTCTCCTTGCGAAAATACTACAGGCTATATATATATGTTTAACGACCCTAATAAATAACGCGTATACAGACAGATAGAATCAGTCTTCTATATTTCGTACTTCTTTTTTTTTGTCTCTCTTTCTTTCATGCTCTTTTGAATATGTTAAATAATTATTATTAAAAAAAAGTATATAACGATTTTAAAATAACGTTCGTGAAACGGACTATCAATATCGGTTTTACGCGTTTTTCTGTTATACGCTTCTGTTCAGTACATGCAAATTCAACGCTTTCGCAAATTGATATTGTTATTGCGAGTAAAAAACAAAAAGACATCGCCGCTCTTTTTTTTTTTTTTTTTATACGAGACAGATTTTTATAACAGTCCATAAAGGTAAAAAAGGATTTACAGGGGAGTTTTTATTCCATACGCCAAACGTTTGAAACGTAAAACGTTTGCTCCGATTGCAGGGGAAAACGCGAAATGAAAAGGCTACGGATTATTACATTTACTCTGCGCGCACATGCGGTATATCGGAAAATTATGCCTTGTAACAAGTTGCACGTCGCGACATTCGAACATGTGATATTCCGGTAACTCTTTTTGATCGAGGATCATCGTTTTTAACGCGCGATTTATTAGATATGTAAGTTAATTCGGTGACAAAATTTTGACAAAATTTGATCTTTATTTATGGATTACGTAATATAATAACCGTTTTCTACCGGAGCACTCAAAGACATGGATATCCAGTTAGTCGTTTTTAATATAAAACACTGAGAAAAAAAATTTGTTGAAAAACGCAAGATGTGTTTTGTCCAACTAAATATTTAGTCCGATATGTTCAATTAAATACGTTAATGACTTAAATACGTTCATTACTATAATGACACAAAATTTTGATTAAAGATCTCGATCGCAACGTAAAAGTGCTTTGTCGAGAGATTCCTGGACTTCAACGAGAAAGACTTAATTATCAAAATATTCTCTATTATTTTCTTTAACTTTAATTCGCTTTCTTGGACAACTGTTTCCATTGCGGAAAAATATAGCAATTTTGATTCAATGAAATTATCAATAAATTTTCCCACATCTTCGATAGCTGCATATACCACAGATGATGCTGGACCATAAAACCATAAGTAATAGAAATTAGACGGAGCCAAGTCTAGAGAACATGCCATGAGGTGTGTCAAAACTTTTCTATTGAGAAAAAATGATATCTTTTGTCTATTTTGCAATGAGGCCAAGCGTTGTACTGGAGCAAATCATCTTTCTCCTTTTTTTTTCTTGTATGATCTTTGCGCTCCAACTCATCGTTTAAATTGATCAGTTTGATCATTTCTTGTAGCGATGATCAGCTGTGATTGTTTCGGCAGGTTATAATACTTTATAATAAAAACTCCCTTCATATTTCATCAATGTATAACGAAATTCCATCATGTATAACAAAATCTTTCTGGCGTGGATATTTGGTTTTGCTGTCAAAGTTGATAGTTGTCTGATTATGATTTCTATCGTTTATCGTACAAGATCTACTTTTTGTCTTTTGTAATAATAAATTAATACAAAAACTATTTCTTTTTAAAGCGTGACGACAGAGCTACATCTCATAACGTCTCACTTTGATCAATACTGAAAACATGCGGAATTCACTTGCCCACTCTTTGTATCTTCTTTGTTTCATACATAAACTAATAGCTAACTTCTCGAGTCACTCCAGCTGCTACGCAAATTCTTTTTGTGTTTATGCTTGATTTTTATCTTAATAGCTCCTGTAACTCGATGTTTTCAAATTTCTTTGGCTGACCAGACTGAGGCTCGTCATTCAATTCAAAATTTCCTTCTTTAATGCTTTGGATCACTTTTCGCATGTTTTGTGAATCATTGTATCTTTGCCTAAAGCCAAATAAATCAGTTGAGCTGCTTCAGCAGCAGTTTTCTTTAACTGAAACGCAAAGAAGATGCAGTGGTGATGTCGCGTCTTGTCATGAATCATCGTGAACACAACTGTTTTTTAAAATCACATCGGTCGTACAGTTAAGGTGTATAGAAACCAGCTCATTGGTTTTGCGACCTTGTGCAGTGTAAGAATTGTGAATCCAGAGGTCCCAGGTTCAAATCCACTATTTTAAGATTTTTTCTTGGCGAGTTCCATTCTATCCGATCGCAGAGACCATTGCATGTATATCGAATAAAATGCGAACTATATCGGATTTTCTATGAGTATTGCATAAATATTTTTATAATATATTGCGCGCCATAAGTAATCAGAATTATTATCATATCGATATAATAATAATTAGTATCATATCGATATAATAATAATAATCAGTAACAGCACGATGATTTCACCACAAGGATTCCATCAAAACTGAAAATCCAACTAAAAAACTTAAAAGTATGCTTAGAATGGTAAGTAGATTGACATGCGGATTTGTTGGAGCCCTTGAGCCACAAGAAGTCAGTCAATCAATTTTGAAACTACCATAAAATAGGAAACTTGAATTTAAAATACTAATCAGAAGCAGATGAATATAAAGGCACCGAATTACTTTACACACTTAATATTATATATGAAAATAATTTTATATGAAGATAATTTTTCGCGGACGACGAAGGTCGCGATCGCGCAGTATTTTGAAATCGGCTAAATTCTTCTTTTCCTTTTTTATTCAAACAGTGTCCTCGATTTTCCATGCACTTTAGTTGCAATTTCTGGATTACTGTACTGTGAATTGTGCTATTATTTCTTATGAATATAAACCAGACTCGCGGTAGATTTTTGCACGAGTCGGCACAGCGCGCAGCGCGCGATGAAAGGGACAATATGATCGCAAGACGAGCTAAAAGAAAAAAAGGAGAGGGAATACAACGGCACAGCGCGCGGAGAAAATGGTTGCCGAGCTTGACCTCTCAGGCAGGTGCAGCGGTTTTCGCGGCGTTCTTTTCAAACGTTTTCACACTTTTCTCCCCGGAGGCTTGCCCCGTTGTGTTTCTTCTCTTTCCGGTCGCAACCGAGAGACGGTGAGCAGTCAGACTGTGCCCGAGCCGTGGTACATGGTGACCATAACAAATGCGGCTAACTAAGCGCAAAAGTCTCGCGAAAGCTTATTACTCGATGTTTACAGCCCGAGGGAAACTTGGCTCGCGTTCTCGTGGCGCGGTGCACCGCACCAGGAACTCTCGAGAGGAGTTCCGCAGTAACTGCGACCGGAGTCGTTTCAAACGCGGCTCGCGCGACAACGAGGTCAATCTTGTAATTAACATACTCTTCCCCCTCGAATTCCTCTTTCTCTCTCTCTCCGTCCACGCAAACGATTCGGATGTATATAACTTGTCCGAACATACAGCCGACGGCGACGTTACGTTGGAACGTTAAATATTTTTTATGCTCACGGAAAAGCGCGCGATGAAGAAATGGAAATCACTTAGCGGAAAAGTTTCCTCGGATCGGACGGGAAAACGCCGATCTTTCGTCCAAACTGCACGCGCTTTCGGTTACAGCCGTCGCTCTGGGGCGTCCGTCGCGATCGAAGTTAATTGAGTCGTCCGTAATGAGGTTTCGGCCGCTGTCGAGAAATTTTAATCGGCCAGAAGAGTCGAACGCGGAAAAGATGGAGAGAGAGAGAGAAAGGTCTCTAAGGCACGCCAATGCCCGGAATGTTTGCGAGAAGTTATTCAATTATTTTATGTCGATTTGCTTGTTGCGAAGCCGATGCAGCGAAGGATCAGCTCTATAGAACGAGACTACAGCAGACATTCTCGACAATATTGACATGAGTGAGAAACACGCGAGTTTTGCGAGTTTTGTAATAATTTCTCGTGAAAAGAAAAAAAAACAACAAACGAAAATCAATCTAACATACAGCGCAATTCGCGTCTGATGTTTTATCGAACATCATTCTCTGTTGAGTCCACGTGGTTATTTTTCGCTCGAATAAGGCAACAGATTGATCCCGGTGTCTATCAATTTTCCCGTCCGGCGATGTACAATCGATTGAAAACATAAGCCTCGGTTCTTCACGAGCCTCGACGGTATAGGCGAAGCGTTTGAAAATCAAGATATGCGCATCTCAGCGAAAGAATATATTTAGGTTTTTTGCTCAGAATAGAAACGAAAATTTTTGATTTTCACAAGACTGTAATACGAAGCAATAAAATAAAAAAGACGAGATATTTACCGACTCATTTAAACTCGTTTAAAACGTTTTAACAATGCACGGCGATCTCAGTTCAGAAAATCATTACGTGGTAACATGCACGGCAGCACGTACAGTACCCAGCCGAATTTTCGAACACCGTTGTTACCAAACCGCCTTGCAAGCAATCTAGCATGGGAACAAGCATTGTATACCACAGGCCTTCACACTCAACCCTTTCATACGCGCGAACGGATCGAAACTACCCGCTTTAATATTTAATTTCGGCGCTGTCTATATATCGAAGCTCGCCGATTATTAATAATATATCGGCAATTACTCCGATATTATTCATTATTATTTTATTTTTCAGACGCATTACAATGTCACGATTGTACCGCCAACGATTTGTATTATGTTGCGCGGCCGGCCATTAATACATGTCAATATTTATTAAGCTGCTCAAGGGATTATGAACGCCCCTGCAATAATGAAGTATATGAGCGTAATAAACGCGCCGACGATAAAAAAAAAAAAAAAAATTGCAACAAAAACCCGGTTTTATTTAAGTAACTCCGCCTTTACTGTATGAACATTGAAAATCGAATAAATCATATCACCCGTATTTTTACGCTCTCTCTTGTACAACAATTATAATAATCTCATGACACTGAAATAACTGACGAGCAATTGAAATTAAAATTGCTGTGAAAATCGTTAAAATATCTGAGAAAATGAATAGGTATTGTGTTTTTGTTCTGTTTCGACTCTAGTTCTATATGAACATCACATCGACTCGTTGCAGTCTGTGAGTTCGCTGCTTGACTGTGCTCACGAATATATTTTATACTGTTTCAGACTTCGGTATAACAACAGGTCGGCAAGAGGAGAAATTTCCGTGTGCCTTTGCTTTCTACAGCAATGAGACTCGGAACGGTACGTTCGCGTCGCCAAACTATCCCGGACTGTACCCTCGTAACACAGAGTGCCACTACTTCTTCAATGGTCAACCTAACGAGCGGGTTCACCTTCATTTCTACTTCTTCGACGTCGAGGGAGTATTACCGTAAGTTGAATGAACGCGGAGAAATCCTTTTGTGTTTATATTTCGGGACAGCTTAACGCCATTGCCTATGTTCTCCGGCAGGACAGTCACATTTAAATAACGGCGTTGAAGTTGCGAGTTATTTCGAAAAACACAATCGGTTTGCCATTTACCACCCGTCCGACGAACACAGTAGAAATATAATAATGAGGAAGGAAAATTGATTAACACGAAATAATAATGCGATATTCGTAATGAGAAAAAGAGATTAAGGCAGGACGGCGATAATTATACTAGCGGCAAAATATCGTGATTAATATTTGATGGAAATCATTCGCGCTTCAATACCGATAATGGATCGGATTAATTTAGATTAAGAAACGCCTCTATGGGACGTTTGTTAACATAATTTTTAATGATTACTGTCAAAATAATAATTAAAAAAACAGGGTCTTTTCTTAATATCAAAATAATCATGCGATGTGTTCACGCGTCAAATTTAATAAAAAATCGGCAAGTTTATCGTCTTATCAGAGCTTGATGGACGCGCGACTCTAAGCAAATTTCGAGTCTTTCCACGGACTCGAGGAATCGATAGTCGTTCAATTCCGAAATCTCGTGAGAGTTGGGGATGGCTCGTTATATCAAACTGCGTCCAAGTTCTCAGCTACTTATCGGAACACGAAGGTAGCTGCTCTGCTCGCTCGTGAAGGTTCAGCGCGGCCAATGTTCGAGAAACAGAGGCAATTACGTGTCATCCATGCCGCGTAGACTGTTATTAACGAGCATATTACCCATTATCCGATATAACAAGAAATATAACATGCTGCAGCTTTCGGAAAATATAACGACGTGACACAGGTTTTGCGCATGTTGAAGACAGAGAACATGGGTAGACAAGCGTGTGAAAAGAGAGACAGGGGAATCTCCGTAAACAACTGTGCATATGCATGCGGAAGATGAAGAGCGGCATATATACAGAGAGGGAACGAGGAAGAGCAGGCCGTAAAGCGATCGAGGACGAGAGAGAAAGCGAGGGTGTGAGGGAAAGAAAGAGAGAAAGAGAGAGAGAGAGAGAGAACTGGCGCGCCGGGGTCATACGATAGCTGTTCCTAATTGGGTCGTATTAAATCGCAGGACCATCAATATTCCAGCGGCAACGTTCATTACCGGAAGCCGCTAATTAATCATGTTTCGCCAATTTCTGTCGAATTTTATAACAACGCCGGTGCTCGCTCGTTTGTTGCACACGGCGCCAATGCCGCGCCATGGCACAACGCGCCCATCGCGACGATGAAAGAACATACGACGAAGTGTCACTGATCAGCGAATTTTGCTCCGTCGTTGCTCACGAGTTGTTTCTTGTCGGCGAGCGACGCGCGCGATTCAAGCTTTATAAATTAATCATTTTTCGATGTCGACGATCAACATTGGACTGGTACGGGTCGTTCGCTCGCGCGGCTCACTGCTATTTATTATGGTCGTCGCCGATCGAGCCTGGCCGTGAGAAGATTTTACCTCGGCGTTACTTTGGAAAACAGTAATCGTAAATATTGACCCGCGTGCGCAACGAAACGAGAGTTCGATTGGACCAAGTGCACCCTCGGTGTTTTATTTGTGGATGCATTTCACTAGCGTCGGTGCACCGGCACGAGCACGGCGAGACGAGGCAAGGAGCAAACTCCGGAAAAAGATGCATACTTGGCCGTAAATCTGACCAGCTGGTAAATAGTTCTCGAGACGCTGCGGGTTACAACTCGTGCTTGAGGAAGCACACAAGGAAAATGATGATCTATCACTCGAATTGCCACTTATGTCATCGGAGTCCAACTAGCACGAGCTCCTCGCGCGCATTTCGCGACATATATATTTTCTCTTGGGCAATAATAGCCTCATCGCTCACACATCAATATTTCTTTTCGCGCGGCGATGTATTGTTCGCGTCTCGTCGCCGATGGTGTCGGCGCGCAACAACCAACGGATGGCCGCGTAAATCTTACTTATCGCCTCCATTTATCTGCCAGGCAACGCCACTTATATCGCTCTTAATTATGTTCGATGAGATGTTAAAATGAATTGTTACACCGTCCAATAATAGATTCTTATCGTTTTTTTTTTCGCGCGATGTTTTACGAAGATACGTATTAATGAGGATGTTATAAGTAATTAGCGAAGTAAATTATTTTTATCGCTTTTTCTCTTCCCGAAGAGCTGTCCCGTGTGGAAATGTAGATATATAACGCACATAAGTATATAACATTCGCATTAGAATGATATGAATAATAGACCGAGAGTGGATTATTTATGGAAATCCTGAACGCGAGGGAAAGCCATGAATGCAATTTATGACTAAGGAGGTTAGCCAAGGAAGACTGTTAAGAAAAGTCATCTCGGATTTTATCGATATTCCTTTCCAGAGGTAGATATTGAGAGTCTTTTTGCTCCATTTTTCATCGGGGGGATATGTATCAATGTACTGCACATATCTCATAAGGCGTATTTTGAAAAGGAAAGGGAGTAAGAATCGTGTATAGAAGAATAGTTTTATCTCGCGAGCGCCCTTTCGGTACAGTGTTTAATAATCTATAATCCTCGTATATGTTTCTCCAAACACATGCGCGCGCGCGCGCGATCGATATACACTACTCTTTTTTACCTAATTGAAATTACTATTTTCTATGAATATAACGGAAATCAAATCTCACTGACAAACTTTTCGAGATAATGGATGATGGATAACTTTCTTAATGAAATGCACGAGCGGCGAACTTTTTGACTCGTCAAAGCTTGCAGTTGAAAGTTAAGTAAGTCGTTTAACTAACCAACTTTCAACTAATCCTTCGAATCGATATATTTATTTTACCTGATATATTCTAATAAAGTAACCTATGTATTTCCCCTCAATTTTATGCAATGTTTTACCTTGTCTAAAAACGTATTTTATGTAAAAATATTGAAATAAAATTTGTGTAATATACATGCGCGGTGCGAAGTGGATGTGTGTACAATAACTTTTATAAATTCAAGAGAAAAAGGAAAATTGTAACATGAAAAATACACACGCACAGACAGCAAGTTACGTTATTTATAATCGATACGAGTGAAATGTATCACATATTTATAATTGCAGTGTATAATATCAATTAGTATATGTGTGTGCCGCATCGAGTGTTTGCGAATAGGCAATAACTAAACATGCTGTCGACAATTTCTCTAGCCTTTCTCTCTCTCTTTTCTCTCTTTCTGTCTTTGGCTTAAAAATAAAAGCTTAATTGTTAACACGAATTTTTCAGATGTGAAGCTGTGTCAGCCAGCGATTATGTCGAATTCTCCAACTACATGGTCAGAGATCGGAAGTATCAGAGACATTGTGGTCAGCAGAGAGAATTCGATGTTTACAGCGACAGGAAGTTCTTTCGTGTTACGTTCAAGAGTAACGATCGTCTCGACGCCACGGGTTTTAACGCCAGCTACGTATTTCTGGACGAAGAGGAAAATTATACCATGAAAATACCTGTGAGCAGCGGATCGCCACGTCGAGGTGAGAGAATTCGACGAAATTAATTAATTAATTAATTATATCGCGGGCAACGCCGTCGTTGCTGCTCAGATAGATTCCGACCTTTTAAAATCATTGGATAATTTCAAAGACCGTGATAAGATACACATAATGAGAAATACACACTTTGTCATAAACAATCGTATAGTACATAAAATATCTGTGAGCAGCGAATCGCCACGTCAAGATGAGAGAATTCGATAAAATTAATTAATTAATTAATTAATTATATCGCGGGCAACACCATCGTTGTCGCTCAGATAGATTCCGATCTTTTAAAATCATTGGATAATTTCAAAAACCGTGATAAGGTACACGTAATGAGAAATACACACTTTGTCAACAATCGTGCAGTACATAAAATACCTACGTGTTATGTTCACTTACAAAATGGAATAATATCATCCGTTATGTATTATTTATTACGTCTCTACTCACCGATGATTCGATTATAGAAAGAAATGCAATATACGTATCGTTAAAAAGCTGCAAAACAACACCGTTTATTGAAAATATGCGATTCATCATATTGCGCGAAAACACTGTATCTATATACGAATTTTCCGGGAAAAGTCCAGGTTTATTCGTTTCGCGCTTACTTTCCCCGTAATACAATAATTTACGATGGATATTGGAAATGGAAAAATGTGTGAGCCACTGGATATAAAATTACATAACTGCGATAGGTAGAAACCGTGATTTGTAGCGAATGTCGCGTTTGTTACACTCTACTGATGTTTATAAAGAGAATTACATTTTTTACATATTTCCATGTACTATTATGTAACTATTCGTATTCATTTTAATCATAATGTGACGCTGGCAGACAGCCAACGGAAGTAGTTAAGATAAAAGGGAACGAAGATATCATTTTTATAAAAGAGAAACGGTAAAAAATTCTTAAAAGACAAAAGATCTATCCACGCAATATTACGACGTTGCGAATTAAATTCCGTGATTATACCGTGAATATACAATACTTTTCAAAATATACAACAAATTTCACGTAAATTTAAATATATTTACTGGAAACTTAAGTTACACCGTTCTTTTTAACAGACTCTGAAATTCGCTTGTGAAATTCGCAGATAGCCACTGTTTTACAGTTATCATGTTCTGGCTATTTAAACGTCGCGTCATCTCGGTTACTTCCGTGACACTTATTTCTTTGCGTTCTTGATTTTCCTCTCATATATACCTACATATACGTGCGCGTTGCGAGAATAAAAAACCAAAAAACGCGCCGACCAACATTCTGGAAAATAATTGCGTCTTTTGATATATAAAAGAAAGCTCGACCGAGAGAGAGAGAGAGAGAGAGAGAGAGATAGAAAGAGAAGCAAAAACTTTGTAGAAAGATCTATTCTGAATTGCGCGGAGATCCGTTCATTCGCATTCTCGTTCTCTCGAAGAGGCGAAAAGTCACGCGCGTTGTAGCGTAAATGGATAGAAGCGGCCTGGAAAAGGTAGCACGGGCAGAATGAATTAAGGCGGTGTACTTTAGCCCGTTCCGTCAAATCGAATTGCGCGGAGAGAAGCCCGTTATTCACTCGTTCGCGCTGGCAAACGGGGTCGAATGCCTTGGATTCGTGAAACTTTTGTTACAACTTGAAGCATTGTTGCGCGCCCAATGGCCGGAGTAGCCCCAGTGCCGCTGAAGCTTAATAGCTCGAAATACATCTTCGAGCATTTGGTCGCCCCGTTTAAGCGCTCCGTTTTAGAACGTGGTGGTAACAATTGCGGAAAACGGAAAAAAATGCGCAAACTCGAGTTCACGGAAATTGCACGATTGGAAGTCATTGTCAACGGAGAATCGTGTGATAAGTATACGCCTACGTTGTCGTATCTCCACTATCGATTCGTGTTTATTACACAAAACCGCTAATTTCCTTCTCTGTAACTGTCTCGCTTATTTTTCACCGATTCTTTAAAAAAAGGAGAGAGACAGAGAGAGAGAGAGACGGGAATAAAAGAATTTTTCTTTCATTATCGATTACGATCGAATCTGTAAAGGAGTTTTCAATAATACGATTTGGCTTGCGCGCGCGCTCCTCGTACCGAAGCGATATTGCATCGCGACCGCGTAATTATGCAGAATTGAATTTTGCGCGTTACGCGGTACTCGAGAAATTGACTCGACGAAGCCAAACAATATGAATTACTTTCGGCGCAGCGGCTCTGGCAGGCGCGGTCAACTAGAATTGCCGTCCATTGTCGCGAAACAAGTTGCAAATAGGACTCTGCCGTAGTGACGCGTATTTATAGGCAATCAACGATAATGTCGCGCACCACTCTCTCTCTCTCTCTCTCTCTCTCTCTCTTTCTCTCTCCTCTCGCAAGGCGCGAGATTGTGTAGCTGTAGTTTCAATATTCTAGATTGTATCGTCGACTTTGCAATATTTGTCCGTAGGAGCCTAGCGTGAGATCGCATAATGAAGAAAGCGGCGTAACAGGTTCCGATATTACTTCAAGCACTTGTTATCAGCGAATTTAATAAATACGAAAGTGGCGCCAGAAAGAGATTGAAGGGTAATGAGAAAAACATGTCCTAGACATTTTCTGAAAAAAAAAAAAGATAAAATAATAAAACATTCAATGTCGAGTCATTGAACTGCACGATTTTTCTACAAACACACACACACACACACACACGCGCGCGCGCGCACACAAAATCTTGAAATTTTAGTTGGAAACACGGAAGAAAAATTGCACATTTCATATCGGTCGTGCGTACAGACGACCACGATTGTGACGGCCACGCGGGAATGTTATGGCTTTTTTACTTCGATACCGCGGCTTCCTAACGCTATGTCGCAATATTTCTCTACCTTTTCGCATACGCATAGCGATAAAAAAAATCTACGAGGAGCAAACACGAACAAAACATACGGTACGTGGTATTACTATTTATGCCATCGTTAACATGTGTTATCACGCGCGTGCTTTGTATGCAGAACGGGCGTGTGGATCGATATCACGATCGTGCGACTCACTTCTCGAGGTCACCGGCGAAAAAAAAAAACAAAGTTGGTCGAAAAGCGCCTATCATCACCACGAGTTAAAGTATAATGATCAAGTCAAAGTAATCATGTGTTGTATGACGAAGTATAGAGAATATTATTTCTTTCAATATTATTTTCTTTCTATTACTAAGTTATTATGTTATTATTATTATTGTGTTATTATATTATTTATTATTATTATTATTATTATGTTATTAGTATTATATTGTAACTATTATATCATTATTATTTTGCTGTATTATCTTAGTTGTAATGTGGTTAAATATATCTTCGTACATGTTCCGTGCAACTGAAATCCGTCTTAGATGTCCAGTGTCAATGGATTCCGAGCTGCTACGCGGAAGCGCGTCTAGCACGTTGATTGGAAGTTGCGTAAACAGCTGAAAAGATACAATAACCGGCATTGTACTTTTCGGGAATCAGTTATTGCGTGTTCCTAATCAGCCAATCATGAGTGATTAGCTGATATATAAAAGACAAGATCCAAAAGTACAGAGACGGAATCGTTCCGAGTCGCGTCACCGGAGGTTCTGTCCGAAACAGCATCGCTCGCCCAAGTATTGCGTTACGCGAAATTAGAATCAAAGAAGATAATAATTATATCTCCAATTAGAAATATATATATATATATATATATATTCATATATATATATATTTATATATTTCCTCTCCAATCCAATCTAAAAATTTATAAATCTCTTCCCGGTGTTTTCAACGCGGGATCTCGAACCCACGACGGATATCACGTGACATTGAATTTTTTTTGCATTAAAGGTGCCCTGCCACCGCCTCCGCCGTTGATGCTGCTGCTGATACTGCTAACGAGTTGTCTTCTCGTTGGCAGTCATTAAGGAAACCTGGCATTAAGGGAGCAATTGTTGGGCGGCCACTCGGACGAGTCCTGGCTCAATTTACAACGAACCGCAACTTTGAGATCAAGAATCATCCAAATATCACCAATAGCTCAAGCTTACCGAAAGAAAGTGGCGATCTCGTTGATGAATTCGTCGAGAGGAAGTGTTACCAAAGTCTATTATACCCCGAGACACACGCGACGTCTTGAATTTATCTCCTCACCCCTCTCCACCCTGTCTCGTTTGTTCGCTTTACCGTTGACTATCCCGAAGAGGAAGAGCATCGGCGCGCGATATAAGATATTTTTACGTCGTCTAAACGAGAAAAAAAGGAAACGTCTCTCTTCCTTCCTGTCGCGAACGATGTCGTTCGTTCGTTGTTGCAGCCTTTGTAAAGCAGGAAGGTTGGATTAATTGATTGCGATGCTAAGTAGCCACTAATAGTCTTGCGCGGGTAAGTTATAGTCGACTATTATTTCTACGAGAATTTTTATTTTTACGATTGATGGTGGTTCTCTGCCAAAAAAAAAAAAAAAAAAAAAAAAAAAAAATCGCCGTTTTTATCTAAAGATATGTAATTTAAGAGCTCGCAGGAATATTCATTTATTATCTCACTTTACTTTATTCAGGTTCTAATGACGATTATTTGAAAGTTGAACGTCTGTGTGCGTGTAGATGCGAAATTTAATACTCAACGTTTCTTTATAAACCAGAGAAAATTGCGTAGTCAAATATGTACTCTTAAAGAAAACTCGTTTGCCTACACGTTGCCCTTTTAGAAAGAGTCTACTTTCGCCTGTGTTCAGTGGGTAATGTTTTTCTCCTCTCGCACGGAACGAATCTCTTTAAGTCATCGTAACGTCTGTCCGAATATCGTTCGAAAGTCATCATATATGAAAACCAAAAAAAAAAAAAAAACTAATTTTTGCCTTCGCGGATACGCTACGGACGGACGTATATGTACTGCATCCTCTATACGACTGTGATGTTCTCGTTCTTTCTTAGTTTATTATAGCGACGAAAGCAAGTTTGCACGGAAGTGAGCACTCGATAAAATAACTAATAGATCCCGAAGATATTATTATTAAATCGCCGATCACATCATGGGAAAATTTAGAGAACGTTAATATAGTTAGATGTGTTTGCCGTACGAATTACGTTATATAAATTACGTACGGTTTAAACGAGTGAATTAAAGCAAACAGGAAAAGCTGCGAAATTTCGGATTTCGAATCCGGTGAGAATACGTAATCGATACACATTTATAATGATATATACACAAGAGAGATTTAACGTGCGATCTTAAAAATGTTTGTTCGGTTGAGCGGTTATGACGATGAATGTTTCGAATAATGAGCAATACATGATCGACCGAATTTACGAGCTATTGGCGAACAGAGGAGAACGTTTGAAAACATTTTTTGAGCACACACCAATATATCGCATAATTCAATATCACATAGGGAAACATTAGCGTTTCTATTAAATTTCTTCAGTTTACACTTGATGACGTTGATTAAAAAATTAATTGTGTTTAGCCCAATTTTCACAATTTTCAACAAACCGGTGTAATTGCACGTGAACAAAGTGAAATGAGCTAAATTTAGATACACAAATATATTTCGGCCCAATTTTAGTTAAATTGCTTTATTGTTTGTGCTGATTGCTTTAATAATAAGAGCTAAATTGCTTTGTTGATGTACAATTTTACATTTCGTACGTTATTATATTTTATAGGTTTTTTTCTCGTAAGTGATGTTAATTATCATCGTTCTTTCTCATTAAAGAGTGAAGTCCGTAACTGATTCTTTGACAAATTAGGAAGCAATTTTTCATTATATTCCAGATAAAAAGTTAATTGGAGTTCTTCATTTATCAGAACTCTTGTTCGCGTTTTTTTATCATGCTACCAATTAGGACATGAATTAAATTTGCGTTAGATAAATTCTACTCGAAATTTAATTTAAAAATGCGATAGTCAAAGTTTACTGTAACGCGCGTAGGTTCATAAATATCGTCTATCCAACAGAGATTCTCTGTCTCGAGTTCTCACAGTATAGAATATCAATTCCAGATTCATTAATTAAAGAAAGACGATTTAGCAGACGGTAAAAAGTCGCTTTAATAATTTATATAACATCGAGGTTTTGGGAAGACTGAA
The DNA here is from genome assembly GCA_014825475.1 of Pseudomyrmex flavicornis. Lineage (NCBI taxonomy): Eukaryota > Metazoa > Arthropoda > Insecta > Hymenoptera > Formicidae > Pseudomyrmex > Pseudomyrmex flavicornis. The sequence continues at coordinate 15,647 of QVNW01001643.1, forward strand.
GGGGATGTAATATTAAAGAAACCAACAGATAGCAGTCACAGTTCTTTCACATTCAATTGGAAATTTGTAATATAATTAAAATCTCCTCCGTTTTCTCAAAAAATGATTTCAAACGGAAAACGTTAGCAAAATTATATATAATATATAGGCCCGACGTATTTTCTCGAGCTTATTACAGCGATTATGATAACCGGATAGTGTCGTTTTTTATAAGAGTTGTTCACACATCGTGCGTCAATGTAATTGACTGTAATTAGACGAAACTCAGATATCGAACAATGTAAACCTCAACGATTCTCGTTTGTGCGGAAAATCAGCATAGAAAAAAGTGAATACAAAAGTGAGAGATGAAACGAACTTCTACGAACTCGATATCAAATTGTGTATCTATATATATATATATAGATATATAAACTAGGTAGCAATACTGTCATTGTGTACGTTAGACTCTATTATATTTTTTAAATAGGTTTATAATATGCTGTTGGTAAAATTCTTCCGAATTTCTCTCTAGTTGATTTTTGCAAACGGAGTATGCTCATACAATGTGACTTATGTGCGTGCGTGCATGTGTGTGAAAAATAAGCGTGTGTCATGCGATCAGAACAAAAAAACACTTTGTTTTCTGTTGTTTCCATGTTAACACAGTAAGGAAGAAAAGAGAGAAAGAGGGCAAACACTATTAGTAAGTTAAATATCTAATTGGCACTATGAAATGCTTCTATGTAACTATCACCGTGTAAATATTGTTACATTCGATCCGTTTCGACCGCTGTCACTTATACATAGCCATACTGTTTCATCCTATCCACAGTAGTGATTCACGAGAACCGAAAGCTAATGAAGCAGTAGGTCGCAGAGTTATAGAGAAAAAGAAAAAAACACACACGTCTAAAAACCTTCTCTGTCGCACTAATTAACTTTTCTGATGCGTAATCAAAGTATGTAATATTAATTTCATGATCGGTGTTCAATCAGTTGATCGATTGAGAATTAATTAATTTATTGTAACGTATATGCATGAAATTAATTAATACCATCATGCCATAGTGCTAATTAATATTAATTTTGTGAGAGAAAGACCGGATCTTATCAATCAATTGATCGATTGGAAGTTAATTTATTGTAATATATATACATAGACCATATTCAGTGACAGATTTGGGATAATTTGATTACTGGAGATACTACTGTCTGCAAAGATATCGGAAACGTTGATAAAAAAAAAAAAAAAAAAAAAAAAAAAAAAAAAAAAAAAAAAAAAAAAAAAAATAAAAAGAAGAAGAATTTGATGCACTAGAAAGGTACTTACAAAGTTGAATATTGTTCATTGAATTTTTATAGACAGTATAATGTATGTCTCTATATATCGTTAATTTTCGTATTTGCACTTAAAAAACACAAAATAACGAACTCGTCGAAGGATCCAATTTATTATACAGCGATGTTCTGCTGGAACGCTCCATAAATCAGACAGGAAGTTCGGGAGCGTCCTAGCAGCATGCCGCATTTCCTGAGTCCTAGAAATACGACTTTTATCCTTTCATACCGCCTATTACTGGGACCTACGAGTCGAGTTATCCGGATTGCGCCTGGGGCGCTCCAAACTTTGTCCTGCGGTCACAACTATCCGAAATCGTCGCAGTCGTGCTCCGGAACAAGAGGAACACCGACCGTTGACCGGAGCACCGACTTCGGTATCCGCTGAATACGTAGCGGATGTATTTTCTTATTCTGTTTTGAGGCTCTTGCCCGATCGTCTCACGCATAAGTTACGGGAATGTAATGCAATCATCGTTACTATCTTAATAAACCTTCACGTATGAATCCATACGTCAATTCTAAAGTTGTTTCTTTTTTTTTTTTTTATCCTTTTCCGTTGTGACACTTCCTGTGCATCTGTTTCCAAATATATCGGGAATTATTTTGGAAAGACGAGTTGTCGGTTTCAAATTTTGATAAGAAAGCCTGAGTGTTATCACCTTGCACGAAGATAAACTAAACGGTTGATCCGAAAAGCGATTCGCCGGCGTCTACACGATTTTGGTGTCACCTCATCAATGTTGAGCGAAAACTTTGGCATCAATTCGTATAATCAATAAAGTTCTCTCTATCCGCCTGATTCCGTCAACCAGAAAACGACCTATAATGCTGAAGAGGCGGTTAAACTCTGCCGTAACTCCGCTAGATCGTTAATCGCACAAAAGAGGCCGCCTTGTCGCTTAAAGGAGCTAGACGAAATGAGAAACCCTCTTACGACGCATTAACGTCTTAATATAATTGTTTGAGATAATTATCTTTGATATTTAGAACCGATCCGACATCATAACGAGCTTTTTATTTGGTTTTGCGAAGTCCACTGATGGCGACCCGGGAAAAAATGGATTAGATCTGATTTAAATCTAACGAGATAAAAAAAAATGAAAAAAAAAAATCTACTTCGATCCAAATTAAATCTAAATAGATATAAAGTACATCTAAATAGATTTAAGTGCATTTTTATAAATTGACATTATATTGAGTCTTAGATCTACTTTAGATCTACTCAGATCTACTTAAATCTAAGCAGATCTGAACAGATCTGAGGTGATCCACTATAGTAAATCTGAGTAGATATAAAGTAGATCTAAGAATAAATAAAGTGTAAATTTACATAGATCTATTTAGATATTTCTTGTATCTATTTAGATCTACTTTATATCTATTTAGATTTTATTTAGATCTAATTAGATCTCTTTTTCCAGTTTTTTATCTCGTTAGATTTAAGTTAGATCTAATCTATTTTTTCCCGGGGACCATAAACACAGCACGTTCATACATATAAGTTAAATATTTAATCGAATAGGAAATATATGAAAAAGAAAAAAACTAAAGTGTTTATTATAGTACATAATATATTTGTAAGAAACTCGGCTACTGCACGAGAGAATATAACAAATAATTTTAATAAATAATTCTTGTGATAATAATTTTTGAATAATATTGTGGTTCACAAACTGTAATTGACAGTTATAAAACTATCCACATATTGTGGTTATAGTTCATTTACTTGACAACTTGAGAAAAATAGAAGCATATGATCATATAACCCGGTAAAAAATTTTGTCAAGTAAATGAACTATAACCACAATATGT
>QVNW01001644.1:0-48033 GCA_014825475.1 Pseudomyrmex flavicornis
CTCTCTCTCTCTCTCTCTCTCTTCCTCGATCTCTCTTTCTCGCCGACGTCGCATCGTTCTCTCGCGCGCTGGCGCGAGGAGGCGAGAGATCCGGCCACCGAAAGGTACAAAGGGTGGAGACAAAGGGAAGCGCCGCCCTCGAGATACTAGAACAATGGTGACCGAACAATGGGCAGCTGCTGGAAATTCAACTGACGATGAAAAGCGCTCTCTTCGAACGAACTACTTTCCAACGTGCGGGCGTTTCATCGAATTCTCCGCTTCTCTGTTTCTCTCGTTAAACTAATTACCTTGAAATTAAGAAACGTCTTCAGAGGATGTAACTAATGAAAGTTATTCCTTGAATGAAGATGAGACAGATAGTTATCGCTTTTCGTGTTGTTTCGAGATGTCAAGGAGTACATCACGTAAATCCCGTTGTTAAAACTTGATATCAAGGAAATCTACAGTGCAAATGCTAAGCGTGTAAATTCGTTTGAAAAAAAAAAAGATTTAATGTGGTGCGACTGTAGTTCCTCTTACTTTTAGTAGTTGAAAGAAGTAAAAGCCAAAGATAAATCAGCAAGACTTTTCAGAAAAAAGTTAAACGACGATAATCAATAGATTTTACGACTCGTATCTAAAGAAGTGACAACTACTTATTTATCAATAATCGTCCTTCTTTTTGAAAGCTAAACATTAGGTTGAAATACGAACTACATAAAGTAAACGTAACTTTTCAATGTCAGAAATCTAAAAGAGAGAGCCAACGACATGTAGATAATTCAATTATTCAACACTGGCTGTGTTTAACTTTCAAAGGAAGATCTTAACGAGTTTATCTACAAGGACGCATGTAGAACTTAACAACCGAAACGAGGAGCGAAGAAAGAAAAGACTTCTAGCAGAGCTTGGACTTGCATAAGCTCAAGAAGAAATTTGATGCCGTTTGACGGAAGATGAGCAACAATGAGGCCGAAAACGAGGATGAGGACGAAGACGAGGATGAGGACAACCCGAAGGGCGAAACGCCCATGACGTCGTCAGCCACAATGGCCGATGTTCGTCGTACGGGCGCGCTTGTACAAATGCAAAAGCGGGCCGAACACGTGAAATCGATTTCGAGCAAATAATCGGATACTTGGTTCAGGGGCGGACGACGGAGACGGTGTCGCCGTTGCAGAGAGGAAGAACGGGCGACAAGGGCGGGGGACCAAGGGATAGGAAGGAGAGAAAAGGGTGATGCGGCGGAGAGGGAAGGGGGAAGGAGGGAGAGGAGGAGCGTAGTCGCATAATTCAGAATCGACAAAGCGGCAGATTATGGAAATAGAGTCCCTGAGTCGGAGGCTTCTCTCTCTTTCTCCCTCGGTCCTCCTTCCCTCCCTCTCTCTTTCCTCCCTTTCTCCTTCTCTCTCTCTCAGCGTTAACGCGGCGTTACCATGGCGACCATTGTGGCACTCTCTCTTCCACCTCCATCGTCATTCTACCTTTTCCTCCACCTCCTCCTCCACCTCTTCCTCCTGTGTCGCACTCGCTCCCTTTCCACGTCGCTCTGGGTTCCACCACCACCCCTCCGCGTGTAGGCGAACAGCTTCGACATCGCCTCCTGTGCGACTCGCAACCCCCTTGCCTTCCTCCACTTCTACCTCTCTCCTCGTGTTATCCGTTGCTCGCGTCTCCACAGCCACTACCTACTACCATGCTATATTCCTCCTGCCCCACTCGACAGCAACCCCCGTTGCGTACCTCATCTATCTAACGACTTGTTGTTAATGTTGTATCAACTCAACCCTGCAAACAGGCTCCGCGTCTGTAACTCGCCGGGATGGTTGCTGGGCTTTTTGCGAATACGTGTATGTGAACGCACGTATGTACGCACGTCCGAACGACGTTGTGTGTTCGGGCGTCGGAGCGAATACATATATATATATATATATATATATATATATGTATACATATACCTGCCTGTCGCGAGCGCGATTTGAGTTGCGAGGGGGTGAGAAGGGAACGACGCCGCGGAACACGCGTGCACGCGCGCGTGACGTGTCCTTTGCAATCGTGGATTTTGCGTTACGTGTTAGGGAGATTACATTGTATTACATGTAGTACCGAGCCATTGCCACAAAATTGCCAATACTTCAATGATTTCATTAAATCGCGCTTGCTTTTGTTTTTGTTATTCAGAAGCCGTATCAATTTTTCCGTTCACCTTTTAATTTGCATTTTGTCAATTTTTATCTTATCAAAGATTGCATTAATTATTTTTTTTTTTTTACACTATTGTGTGCAAAAAGTATAATTCGCTATTTGCGTACAAGAACAGAGTGGCGTCTCGAAAAGCGTATAGCTATACGTGTCAAGTATTATGACTGGGAAGTCGTAAATATTAGGCGTGTCATATCGATTAAATCGCTTGAAGTACGACGATCCGTCACGTGGCGCGGCTCTCGACGCGATAAAAGACCGAATCTGCATGATTCTGCGATCCACGGGATTAGTTCCAGAAAATCAGCGTCGAAAAAAAGGTCAGGGTACGTCAGCGTAATTAATGATCCGGTCGCTTGTTTCAGCTTGTTCCCGACGCGAGGGAGGATGGCTCTTCAGAGCTCACTTCTTGCGCTCGCGTTTGTGCGTTCCGCGGAAAAAACATCGTTTACCACCAGGGTGAATCGGCGACAGACACGTGCGCCTCGTTTGCGACGAGTAGTAATACGCATTTAAGATCCACCCGGTCTTTTGCGTTTCGGCCAGCTTTTAACGCGCACGCAGTAATTTGAAGGAAGATAAGAAAATCATTTTGTCATACAATGTTTAAAACTTACGCAACAAAAAACCAAATATTATAAGAAATCTAAAGCACGTGACTTACACATTTGGATCATCCCTCTTACGTTTAGTCATTTCAAAATTACAACAATCCCGGAAGGTTTCGTTATTGACGATAACTTTTTTGTTCGTCAATAACAATTTGTTCTCTTCAACTACTACTTTTTCGAGAAAACAAAGATGTATTTCGCGAGTGAGCAGTGAGAGCGCCTCGCGCTTCGTTTTCGCGGGTGGCGGCTTGCGCGAACACACTACGCAAGCGGACGACGGACAACGCTCGCGTATTTACGTACATTCTGCAGTTCTCTTGCGAGCAACAAGCCTTTGCGAGGCGCGCAACCGAGCGCGCCTCGTTGTTCGGCAACGCGACAATGAGACACAGTTAGCGCACAACGCCCGATGCGGGATGCGAATGATGCGGCCACGCGCGGTTGTGCGCCTACATTATATAATGACATGGAATGGATTAATCCTGCCGGGCGCGACGCGGCGCGGCGCGGCGCGGCGACTCATCCGGGATAATAGATACGTTCTTGCTTTGTTTCGCGCGCTCATAATGGTCTTCGCAAGAAAACGAGGAACACCGCGAGCATTATACACCCCGGGTCCGCCGAGACCAGAACCGGGAAGAGAATAAAGTCGGCCGTAGCCTCGAATGGGCTCGCTCCTCTGAGCTCTCTCTCTCTCTCTCTTTCTCCTCGCGCTCGCGCTTCCTTTTCTCTTTTCCTATTCCTCCTCCCCCCTCCCCTTTCCTCCTTCTTTCAGCTTCGTTTCTCGCGAGACACCGGCAGGCTTTTCAGACCTTTCCCTCACCGGATGCAGAGGCGCGCGCGATCGGAGACAGAGGTTCCTGAAGATCCGAGGGCATTCCGTTTAGTTGCCGGCTGTGAAAGGTCGCGCGCGCTTTTCAAGGAAGCTCCGGGGGCGTCTCGCGTGTATTATTGCGTCACGAGCACTCGCTATATATTGTATATTTCTTAGTTACGCGAAGGAAAGGGCATTTTATTAAAAAAAAATGCCATTCGCGCGTCCTTTCCCCAAATGCCAAGTTTAATGATCACTTATTCAACGAATAACAACGTAATTCATCTAACTTTGATTTATTGACTCAAATTACCACGACGACCATGTCGAAGTGGTGAGGATATCATCAAAAGAATTTTATTTCGGAGCTATCGAGGTTGACAAATGGAGCGCGTGACGCTCATTCAGATATAGATTCGATAGAAGAGATAAAATCTATTTCGGAAAAAGATCAAAATACAGAGAAACATCGAAGAAAGACTGCATGTTCTATTTCAGCACGACCTTGACAAATACTTGGCAATAATTAACAATAATCTCCCACCTGCTTGAGGCTTCCTACGCGAGATAAATTGCGAAGGGTTCGCGCCGTGTCCAAGATGCATAGAGCCGAGAGACGTGGTATACCACAGCAAAGGGTCCGTTCTCTTTGGACTCTCTCTCTCTCTCTCTCTCTTTTCTTCCCGGATTCAACGGCTCAAAGGGAGGATCCTTCTTAACGACCGTATCAATTCGCATTTTCTCCCATTCACACGCGTCCTAATCCCCAGCGCGGCGGTGTGTGCACGTGTGTTGTGTGTATCGGCAGTTTCGCCAAGACTTTTATGCTTATCGTCGTACCTAATGTCATAAATCGTTGCTACGCGACATATAGCACCGCCGGGGAAACGCCCGCGAGCGATCGGGCGAGCGATTTACGTTGCAAGATGCGTGCACACACTATGTCCCCTGTGCGCGTCGCGTGTGTCTCTCCTGTTTCTCTTAAGCACAAAAAGTTGGTTTCATTCGAAAACGCGATATATATTTTACACACAGGATATCCGATACAAACCCTGCTTGAGATAAAAACTCGCAAAAATATATATTAGATGTCGATATTCTTAGATCGACTTTTTATTTTTCTATTATTCGGAGCAAGTGCGATTTTGAATTTTCTTCAAAAGAAGATGCGCAAACGAAATTTTGCGCATGTATAATCTTGTTTTCTTTTTTACATAATCGATTCCGGTCGAATTGCTTTTACTATGTCTTCTTTTTTTTCTTTTGCAATATAATTCCGAGGCTCGTGGAATTCCTATGTGTCGTCGGAGTGAATGGTAACCGGTTGTGTGCCAAGTCACGGATGGCAGGTCTCGAGAGATGCTCGCGGTTAACTCGCGGAAATGATCCGGAAGATCGAAACGTGCACTCTCGGCGAGAGCTCGTTTGCGATCGGGAGCGCTCTCCCGGTCGTTATACTAAAGAAGCACCGAAGTTTCCGCTCGCGACGAGCGCACTCGAGAAACGTGGAGAGTGGAGGATCGAGACGTCGCGCCGTCATTGAGAATATAGCGGGGCAAATGGAACGTTTTGTTGCAAAAATTCCGTCGTAAGACCGAACAAAAAAAAAAAAAAAAAAAAAAAAAATTTATGAGATCAGTTTAAGTACGTGTTTACTGTAGAACGATAGCCGTTATTGGCCGCTCGTATTGGCAATAATGAAATAAGATCTTGGCCGGGAATAAACCTCGAGTTTCGCAAGAAATATTCAGTAGACATTATCACGTTTGAGTTGATTATTGAACAATTAGTTAAAGAAAACCGTGCGAATTTGCTTGTCACCCTAATTAAATCGAGGAAATTAAATTGAATTGGGAAGAAACTTCGTTGTCCCGAACTTCTGTTTCGGGAAGTGAACTATTTTGCATAATACAAACGCTATTTTCCGGATTTGTAAATGAAATAAAGTGCAAGTTGAGAGACGGTGTAAGGGAAATGATTGATAATTGCTATTCTCCCTGGTTGCTTTTGCCGCTCGACGAGGGGATTAGGCTGTGCGCGCACACGTGCCAGTTTTCGACGGGCACGTTTAAACGCGGAAAATATGTAAATCCGCCATTTATAAAGTCATACATCAAGCTCAACGCTTGCTCCTCCTCGTGGAAAAGGAAGGAAGAAAGGAAGGATGATAATGCGACCTGCCTCATCTACATTGACGCACCTGCACGGCGTTTTAGTCTCTCAAACGTTTATTTAGTTTGGACTTGCAGATCAGGTGCCGCGTTATAATTTCAAGCATTGTAACTTATCTCACGTTTTTATGCGAAACCCATATTACATATGCGGTTAATAGTTACTCTCTCCTTGCTTGCGATAAATAGCGGAGAAGATAAATAATACGTTTTTTTTTCTTTTTCAAGATGTCGTGTGATGTCGAGCGACACGTAAACCGCAATAAATGCGACGGTCGTTTTATACGCACGTTTATATATGCGCGGACTGTATCGCTACTCAAATTTGAATTAATATTTATTTATACGAACTTGCTGACTGCGAGTATTAAACAGCGAAAAAAAAAATCGCCGTTGGAACCCGCGATCAAATGAGAAACAAAAAAAAAAAAAAAAAAAAAAAAAAAAAAAAAGACTCCGATATTTCGAGCAATTCAGCGCCGTTGTATTACTCGAACGGGCACTTGCACGCGTATTGCGTTACACGCCTACGCCTACGTTACAAGCGAGACACGTCGCGGATTTCCGTGCGGGCGAGCTCGCATGCGAGTACAAAACACCTTGCATAGGGTCGCAAAAAGGGATGAGCGGCGGGCTGCGGGGGCGGAGGAGGGGTTGCACGAGGAGGGAAAGGGGGAAAGGGAGACAGACTGGCTTCGAAATCTGCATGCCAAAACCATTTCTCTTGATCGGCGGCGGCGGCAGCGGCGGCGGCCTCTCCGCCTTTAGTTAGGCGCATTCAGGCGAGTATCGCGCGCAGGGACGCAGCTTATCGTGCACCCGCTCCAGAATAATTCGATTAAGCGTGAATTTTCCGGGCGACCGGCCGGCCGCAAATAGGTCCGACGAGAAAATAAAAGTCTCTCTCTCTCTCTCGCTCTTTGCATCGTGCGTTTGGCGAATCGCGATGCGAAGAAATGACAAAGCGACGTATCTATCAGCGAATAGGAGGGTTTGGAATCAAAAATTATATTTTGCACAGAATCCTGCAATCATTAAAGATTGTTGGCGTGAATACAAAATTGTATTAAAAATAAAACTGTATTAAAAGTTTCAGTAAAATAAAGTGGTTTAATGAAAAAAATAGAACGCATTTAAAATAAATATCGACAACTGACACGCAGAAGTTTCCCACTATAGCTTCTTCAAAAAAATAATAAAGCATTTACACATCAAAATATTAAATATAATATAATGTACATAAAGAGATGAGAAACGGAGTAAAAGTATATTGATAACATTCAGAAAAGATAATATTGTTCATTTCGGATTAGCTGAAGCCCTATTCGTTCCGCTGAATGGTCTGTGACTACGCGAATAAAAAGGAGGGAAATATTCGTTGGTGGATTCTTTGGGAGAACTTTTGCGACCTGAAGGCGACACCTTAGATTGCGGAAAAAAAGCCCGCGCTCTCTCGTGGCATTGAGCAGCCCGTAAGCAACTGCTGCGTTCCCGGCTCCGCCTTATCGCTGCCTGGCTTTCAATTTATTACCACTTGGCGAATAATTACCGACAAGAGGCGAGCCAAGGGCTCCTCTCCCCTTCAAATAACGGCAAGCGTGCGCGCGCCTTATTGAGGGAATGGGTATTCAGTAACGACGACCGAATCGTCGCATAGCGCAGGAGAAAGCAGAGTGAGTAAGTGAGAGAGAGAAAGAGTGAGATAGAGATAGAGAGAGAGAGAGAGAGAGAGAGAGAGAAGAGAAGGGAAGAGAAGTAGTTCAGGTGCGTTAATAAAAAAGCATCGAAGATACACCGAATAACGCAGAAACCGTCGTCTCTGTTTTGCAGTTTTTTTTCGAAGATGAGACTCCATTGAGAACAAAACTTAACGATATGAGAGTCCACCTTCACAAATAAGATATCTCAATTCGAGTGAAGAAGACGGCTACAAAAAAAAAAAAAAAAAAAAAAAATCAGTTGTTTTAGATCACATTGTATATTGTTTGCTTTACAGCGATATTGTAAAATTAAATCTATTTAATTACTCGATTAAAAAAATTCAATAATTTGTGTTCATAAGAATGTTTTCATCTTCATTGTAATTTATTCGCGGGATGTCAGCTGATCGATGATTTTAGTTTAACGAACTTGTACGCCTCAGTTATGGACCGCGAGATTCACGATATGTAGCGTCATGTAGAGAAGTGAGTCTTTAAAGGCAGCGAGAAATTAATTCTTCTTTCTTGGTCAGAGGGTGGCGCACACTTGCTTTTTCAAAGGCGGTTTTTCGCCGACTCGGGAATCTGTGAATTTTCTTTAAAGCACGCGAAAAGTCGAGCAACCTTCGTTCGACGCGGGAAAAAGCCAGGGAAAGAAAACGAATGGGAGGGTTAGAAGGGGGTGGAAGGGGGAATTGCGCGTAGTCGAGGAAAACGGAGAGAAGGAATTCTCGGCGTCCCGGAAAAATGCGCATTGTGTGCACGCACGAGGGCAACTACCCCGTCCCTTCTCTCTTTTCCCCTTGCCGCTCCTTGTCCTATCCCTATTTTTTCCGTTTCGAAAGGAGGAAAAGGAAGAGGAGAAAAAAAGAGAAGAGGAGAGAGAGAGAGAGAGAGAGAGAGTCGGTTGCTCGCTCGCGTTTTTCCGATGAAAGGATTTTTCAGCGGAATCTTACATAATAGACTGAGATTCTCGTATTCGTAAATAACACATCCACGTTAAATAAATTGCTGAGTGAATTTAGATCTCTCTGACGGGACACGCGCGCGAAAAATTTTCTGACGAACAATTTAAATTTTCATTGGTTTTTTGTGTTTCTAATTTGTGAAACGATATGTACGATAAATTATCATATAAATTAATCTTTTATTGTTTACATACAAATATTTAATAAATTTTATATACACATATAAAGCTTGTTTTTTGTCGCACCATTCTATATGATTTTAATAAAGTCATCTTTACACAAATATTTATTTAAAAAGAAGAACACTGAAGTAGAGATAGTTACGTGTGTACTAGTATTAATAAGCAACAATGTGGACAATGGGAGAGAATCGCGATAAATAAATTCCCGTTGAATGCAGCACGCATTTGCGAATACAATGTGTGTGAGCTTAACCCGATCATCGCCCGTCGCAAAACGCGTAAAGCAGCTCGAAGTACGCGCTGGATGCGTTACGCGCGCTTACAATGGGAATGCATGTGTAAACGCCGACAAATAAATTTCCGACCAGCGCAAATCCAGCGCGAATTTAACGCGACGCGTCACTGTCGCATAATATGTTGCGACACGGAGCCGCGATACCGTTGCGGCTCGACACGTGTATATCAGTTTGTTGTCCACGCGCGCATACATTTGTATGCGCGCACGTGTGTATGCGTGTGAATCTATATACACACGCGTGGATTTACATCGTGTCGCGCTCACGCGTGCGCGCGTCCATATACAACATACACAATACTGACAATCGCACGTGCGTGCCGGCAATTTACAAGCTATACGCACGCTGTAATCGCTCGTATAAACAATTTAATTACGTATATGCGTCCGAGATAACACGGTCTCTCAATAAACGGCATTACAACATGGCGACGAGGGAGAGGGCTGACCGGTCGCCGTCCTATAATTGCATATGCGCGAACAATGCAATTGGATACTTTCCGTATGTGGGTATGTAAACACGCTAGAAGATTTAAACAGGTGCGTATCTTCGAATGCGCGTATACGCGGTCATAAATTTGGCGCGAGATTTTTTTTTTCTCACTCCGATGAATTATAATACTTTCGGGTATAGAAGCGCAACTTTTTAATCTAATTAATCTTGATGTGCAACATTTTTATAATATGTAAAATGTATTTCTATTTGTTATTGCAGAGAGATGTTCGGTAATTAATTTTCGGGGCTTGTCCGTTAGATTGCAAAGTGGTTTTGTCTGATTAGAGAGAGACGAGCTGCACGAATATGAGAGGATTAGACGTGATAGAGAAACACACGTGGGCGGGTTTCTTTCGAAGTATCCCTAATCCGTGTTTTTATCGGACAATTCGCTCGCCACCGGTGACACCCTGCACAATGTGTGTTTCTCAGTTCTCCGTTTTCATGGCACCGTAGACCGTAGCCAGAATCCCATAAATCGCCCAAAAATTCCCACCGGAGAGAGCATCCGCGTCCGTGGACGTAAATTACCGGCTTATTTCCGCGCGGGGTTCCCTGCGCGCGCGGCATCATTCGGATAAATAAAAATATTTATACCGAGGCCGCGTGCACTCGGACACTAAATTAAACTCGAGTCCCAGCTGCCCCCAGACCCATCCCCTTTACTCTTTCCCTTTCCTCCTATGGAGGCGGCGAGCGAGAGGTGATTATAACACATCCCTGAATACGAATTCGAATTAACCCTTTATTTGTTGGTGTATTTAAAAGTCAAGTGTATGACGTATGTATATGGAATAAATTGATGAATTTAATTTATTTCCGTAGAAGTTATATTTTATATAGGATGAGAGAGAAAAGATAATCACGTATATACATGAAGAATCGGTGCTTTTTCTTCGTGTGTATTATCACGCAGAAATGAAAAACTATAAATCACATTATTTTGAGAGAACGTACAAACACGTTTCTCGTGAGCCAAAAGCTAACTTCTTACATTGAGAGAAGTTTCTCTTTGAACTTGTCGCAAAGTTTACAGTCGTTCTTCGAGGGATTTTCACTTTATTCACGTCGCACGAATCATCGAATTAACGTCTTTTATCAATGATGTCAGCTGACAGTTATATGACGCAATGTGAATTTTTTTTTTCGGCTTCCCATGTGTGTACGTGAATGAATTCTCCGCGCACGGTGAGTATAGAAGAGAAGGGAAAGAACTGTAATATTCGTTTTTTTCTCTCTCTCTCTCTCTCTCTCTCTCTCATTCTTCGAGGACAACAATTACCAGCTAATTCGCCTGTGCGATTCTAAACGAAAGGATTGTGACGATGAAAGACGAGGACTACTTCCAGGTAGGGAGTTAAATTCGATGCTTGGGTGCAAGAAAAGAGAGAAAGAGAGAGAGAGAGAGAAAGCAGAAGACAGAGAAAGAGAAATAAAAAAGCGTGTATAACGTTCTATTCTTAAATTCGCCTGCGACAGCCGTAAAATGAAGAAAAAGACGCATTGTGTGCGACATAGATTGGTATGGATAAGAGTGTAGCGCTATAGTGCGGACGTAAAAGATTACTTTCTTCTTATATATATTAATGCCGCTCGATATCGATGCTGCTCCTCTTGTGTAAGATAAAGAAAAAAATTTCCAATAAAGAAAATGATGTTGCAATTCTTTTGTTTTTTTTCACCGTAAAGTAATTTTAAATTAATTTTACGTTTCTTCAAAAAATATAAATCATCCGCATTGATCTTTACATCGTGGGAAGTCACTGTAAATAGTTTCGTGTGTTGTCACCGACAAGAAAGAAACAATAATATCACCAGCAGATCTTTCGAAGTTTGTATTCGAGTGATCAATATTCCGTTCATAATATTCCTAATTCCCATTTCAATTCGGATCAATGATACATTTTTTTGTTCACTCGCGGAAAGATGGGTTTCGTTTTTCTCGTTCTGCAAGACCCCGATTTTTCCTTTGTCGGATTAAGGAAAGGGCGAAAGGGGTTAGAAAGGGCATCTTCACAAGCGAAAAAGAGAGTATTATTTCTTTCGCGAACAACCCCGTCCAAAGCCTTGTCCCTGTCAAATCTTAAACAATCGAATGATCGATAAACCGACACTTCCGGCGGGAATACAACGGCAGGTATATGAACGTTAAACGACGATCTGATGTATTGTAAAAAAATAAAACTGACGAAAGTTTATTGACAAACTGCAATGTTAAATTTGTGTTTACACAATACGTTATGTTACCGATCGTTCGACAACTCGTGAGAGTCCGTTTCGTAATGTCATTGCGACAAGAATGATTAAAACTTATTGACAATCTCATTCACATCCGGCAACCAATTAATCCTTTCGATATATCGTATTACATCGGCAAAAAATACGTGAAATACATTGCCGCGTATTTTTCATTCTCCAGCAGCTTCTTGCAGCTCTCTCTTTGAGACAGCTGTTTTATTCGCGAAGCAAGATCGCAGGGAGTGGCCTCGCTTCTATTATCGATACGGCGTTTTACGGTTCGATTACGAAGCGCTAGGGCCGAGTCACTGTTTGATTGTTTAAAAAACAGAGACGAGAAAGAAACCGCGGAGGATGCGGGTGGATTGCCTGCCTGCTGTGCTCATTAATCAGGAAAGCCCCTTTGCATTCACCATAGAGATATCGATTGCTTCCATCTACAAAGTCCCGTTTAGTTCGCCTAGATACAAGCTTGCTCTACTCTATCGCCGATTTACATTGGACATCGTCGTTATTTCGCAAGTGTTCTTGCTACTCTGGCAGATATTTGAAATTTCTGAATGAAAATTCATTTTGGTTTTTATAAAATCGAGACAGAAATCAAGTTTCTTAAAAACAGATTTGTTATTTATTTTTCTCAGGAAAAAAAAACAGAAAAAGAAAATTTTGTTAAATTTAATGCAAACAAAATTTTCTTTTTCTGTCTTTAATATTATTTTATATTATATTTTATATTACTGAAATATAATTAAATATAATATAATTATCTTATATTATAATTATATTGATATTATATTATACAAATATTTTTATATTATATTATATTGAACTAAAACTTGACAAAATTCTGAATCATCGGGATTTATTTAGAAAAGTTTTAATAACTTAAATAGAGCTACACGCAAAACCCTCATTGCAAAATCGATCGATGAACGCACAAGTAGGCAACGTTTAGGCACACATATATATATACTACCCGGTGGCGTGATTCGTTCCGTGATCGTTACAGGTGGTCTCCGAGCAGACAATTTCGGCAGGTCTTTCGACGGGATCCGTAATCAAGTATCGCGTTAAACAACAGCCGATCGATCCGACGAACGGCGCGGCGAAGTTCCGTTTCTTCGGCGCAAGAATGAAAGTGGCGGCACCGTTTTGTGAGCCTTACTCGCTGATAATAACGACAACATCGTCTTCTTCTCCTCGCCTTCTCCGTCCCTCTTTCGCGCACGTTCAATTTTCTCATTTTCTCTGTTCTCTTGCCGCGCTCTTTCGAGGCAATCGTGACTGTGCGCTACGATTGTTCGATCTCTTCGATCGGCCAATCCCTCGGCTCCCAGGTGGCCGACCGACTCTAAGACCGGAACGATACGCGCGGTACACACACCCGGTATACGCGAGGTGTCGAGAAGACAGAAGGAGGCGAGGAGAGATGCATCCCTCTTACTTACTTCTTTTTCGTCGTTCTTTTATTCCCGCCTTTCTTCTCGATAATGAACGTCAGGGCTACCGAAAAGAGCGCCGCGGCATATGGCTGCCAAAAACGAGCTACCGATGGCGATCCCAACATCCCTCGCGATTCTGGCTCGGAAATCGCGCATCGAAGTTGGACCATTAACTGTCAATCAATTTTGCCGTGCCGATTTTAAACAGACAGACGCACACTCATCTACCGTCTGATGGAAAAATTAACGCATTCAAAACTGACCCAGTAATTTAAATAAATTATATGTGACTTTTGCTTTCTCTTTCTCTTTCTATGTGGCATTGAAATTAATTAAATGGTAAATAGCAAATCTCACATCGCGAACAACCGGTTATAGGTTTTCTATCGGCATGAAGCGACACAAATTTTCATGATTACATACCACATCGGCCGGCAATTTCTCGCCAAGCGGCGAGCGGAGAGAAAAAAAGAGAGAGAGAGAGAGGGAGATAAGGAGAGACACGTCAATTGCTTTGTTGATTGGTCCGCACCGCGTACATATGATCGGCAGGTCTTATAAGCGACGGAGAGTGGACGAAGAGAGCGCGGCGAGAGAAGAACTTGGCGAGAACATAAAGTGCAGAGTCGGCATTCAGTGTGCGGGTGAAAGGCGAGGAGAAGATCTCGCGAGGTTTTCTTCTCTCTCTCTCTCTCTCTCTCTCTCTCTCTTTTTATCATTGCAACATCCTCGGAGTCGAATTATCGCCCCACGAATTTGATTACGGCTTCTGAAGGTGCCGGGGCGCGCACGGATGCCGAGTAGAGATGGGTGACGCGGCAACAAGCATTGTAGGTCGTTTAATAACTCTCAGTGGGTGTCTACCGCAGGCCACTGGTGTTATTCGGCCCACCTTTTATTCCCGCTGGGGCCAGCCACTCCACAACCAGCCGCTTCCCTTCTCTTTACGGTCTCGGGCTCGGCTGCCCCGCCGCGGAATCCGAAAACGAACGGGCCGACTTCAAAGAGGTGGCCACAATGCGACGGATCACCAGGTACTTTCACGTAAGGTGGCTTAATTGGAACGCAACTGGACGCCCTCTGTGAAGAGAGGTGGCTTGAATCAAGGAAGTGGACCACTTCAGCTTCCTCGCAAAGCAACTCGAGTCGATTAATTTGATTTGTTCGTTCGATAATTCGCATCCCGGACTGCTGCGATAACGGAACATTTATATGAAACGTTACCGACAATAAGAAAAAAAAAATATATATATATAAATAAATAAATGAAGCAGTTGTGATAAAAATTTGATCGAGATTTTACGGCCTAGTTCTCTTATATATAATTCTACTATTTAATTTAGTTAATAGAATTGTTTATTTATTAATGTCACTAACACAAAAAACGTCACCTCAAAGAAGATTTACATTTTTGCGATCTTGACACATCGACAAGATCATTCAGGAAAAAGACTGTGGTATAAACAACTGAAAAAAAAAAAAAAAAAAAAGAACTTCCCACCGAACTACAATTCCATTACAAATCGTTCGAGCTTATGCGGATATTGTTCGTGAATAAGTCCGATACCGATCTTTTCTTTAGCGACCATCCTAATGCTACCGTATAAGGCGGCTTGACCATAGAAACAGTTGTGTGTAGGGGGCATGGCGGGAAAGAGAGAAAGCGGATCGACTAGGACGAGGTCAAAGCCGATCCTCGACTAAAAGTTCGAATATTATTATATTGAGCCGATGGAGTATGCCGTCGTTTGTCATCCGGGGCTTCGGGGCTCTCGCGCGTTCGTATTTTCGTGACGCAAAAAAGAACGAGGCGGAGAGAAGAAGCGGCTAGGCAGAGGAAGAGCTCCGTCGCGCATTGTCGCGGTTCACAAAGGCCACAAAGGAGGACGTGTGAATCAGCAGTAATGGGGATAATGCAAAACTACAGGCGAGCCGCGAGGGAGAGACACGCGGGGATACCTGAGGGATATCGAATCGTAGGATTCGAACCGGCGAGGGGAAAAGAAGGTGGAAGGAGAATGTCTCCAAGAAGGACCTTTGGGTGGGATCAAGGACTAGCGCGTCCCGTAACCGCGTCGCAAGAGACATCGAGTGTTTTCCTTGGTTCGCGGACGACAAGCACACTTACAATAGTGTATGTTTTTATAAAGTAGAATGTGGCGAATGTATTTCCTTTACTCTCACACTTTTCATACTTCCTTTTAATCCAGATGGAAAATGAAACGAACGTGTTGATAAATTTCTCTGCAAAAGACAATCACAAAGAAATAAAATTCTACTTTTTGTATCATTTCGTATACATACATATTGTTTTTATTTATCTTGTTATTTGGGTTTGATAGTCGAAATATTCTATATATACAAAGATCGATGGCTTGCTCCTCTCTAACGTTTTAGTTACACAAAAACTTTGTCTCACACAAACGCGAACATCCGCAAAACTCGACGCGTCTTTTAAAAAAAAAAAAAAAAGGACCTGACATAAGCCGGCTAGTATATTCTGAATACATCGGGATACGCTGGCTGTATGGGCATAGGGGTTGCGACCAATCAAAAAAGGAGGGTGTCATTGTTGCATGTCGCGCGCGAGCAAGCCGCTTTTAAATCGCGTGGTCAGGAGGAAACGGGAGAGGCAAAGGGGCGCGTGAATTGAATAAAGTAACGATCCGCAACGGGCGACCGCGGATCCGCGTTATCTGGATGCCACAGATTGGGGCTGCCTGGACCACCACTCGGTCTGATCTATGATAGGATGAACAATACATCGACGGATCCTTTAACAATCGAAGTAATCTGCACTTGGTGCTGCTCATTTTAAAAAAAAAAAAACTGCTTATTTTTCGCGACCAAAGAAAAATAACGATTGCTGCTTGATCAAGAAAAATAAGGCGAAATGTTTCTTGTGAAATTTAATTGATGGCAAATGCGCAAATTTCTACGAAAATAAAAGAATTTTGTAGAAAACAAAAAAAAATACAACGCAAAAATTAGCGACTATAGTCAAGAGTCTAGGTTTTGAATACAAGATATTATATTATAGAAGCAACATTTCTATTCTGAAGCTCCTGTTTGAATGGCACACTGCTACAATCGATCGAACCAGAGCAAAATCCGAACTTTGAATTGTGAATTAGCTGAGCCATTTCAATGAAAAGTCACGCGCATTTTATCGATCTTTTCCGTTTCATTCACTTTTTTTTGTTCGGTTTTTTCAAAGAATAAGAATCATTGTCAATTGATTCAAGAATTTCTTCTTTTGTAAGAAATACATTTCGACGATCTCTCTCTAGAAGTGTAAAAACCAAACAAAAATGGGGATGACTGCTTTTGTCGCGCATCTATTATTGCGCGTGACGCGTGAAATAATTTATAGTAAAAAAATTCACATAAAAATTAAAAATTAGAAATAAAATCTGTAACTTTTATAACTTTATTATACAATGGCTGATTTGTGTGTGTGTTAAAAACACGCTGCGTAAATCCTACTAACTTATTAATACTAAATTTTAACGCTTTATTTCTCCCGCGAACAAGCCAAAAAAAAAAAAGAAAAAAAGAGACTTCACTGTCGTAAAGACAAATATTGGTTTGACGTTGTTAAGTCAACATTCACACAGCACATAGATGACTTTTCGTTATAATAATCCTGAACCTCTCTCGCCTTAGCTCGAATGTTGCTGCTGCTGCTGCTGCTGCTGCTGCGGTGAATTAAGATATGGGGAGCGCGATCACACAAAACGGCAGGAGAAGGAAGAGGTGTGGAGGAATAGAAGTCGAAGAAACGGAGGAATGCAGCTGCACAATGCAGCAGGTTCTCCACCAACACCGATCTTATATTATTATAACACATATGTGGGCTCGAAAGAACGGGGGCCCAGCGACGCGCATATTATATGCCGACCCCGACTATTCGACTTTTCTAGATCTCGATTACCCTTGACCATTACAACACACAGACTTGTGATTTAATGCCGGATTAAATGGATGTTTTATGAACGGCTTAATACATATGGGACTATAGTGGATTTATTTATGAATCAGGTACGTTCTGCACGATGACATTTCTGTTTCATTTTTTTAATTCAATGAACGCCATTGTGCGTTCTACTCACTACTGCGATCGTTAAATAAGAAGCACCACCTATATAAAAAGATTTATTCACGAGAATTTTTTATGATGTTTGTTTTAGTTCGATGCTATTGTATGTTTTCCGCATTATTTATTTCAAAACCGATCGAAAAGTGTGCAGCAAGTTTTGTCCTCAAGTTTTCTCAACTTTTCATTTTTCTCACTTACAAAAGCAGTGAGAACTGTGAGTCGCGCGTAAAGTGCACGAGTGATAGGTAAGTGCCGTGTTAAATAATTAAAGTGCATGATATGTCGATCAGGCAAGTGATCGACATATCATTAATTAACACATTATCTACGGATGACGCCATTTGGCGTCAAATTGAATACTCTTAAAGACGTCATTTGAATGTTGTGAGCAGTAACCCCGTAAATGGTTATTTTTCTGTTAAATAAAGGCATTTATAAAAAATTATGTACATTTTCTCCCCGTATTAGCGGTATGAAATCAACGTTATATAACCCCGTCGCGCAACAATATGTTAATTAGCACATTTCCTCAGGACTGCCGTTTCTTTCAATTGATTTGAGTCAAGATCAGCGAGTGTTTGGAATCACGAAGAAAGCAACCAGATAGAATGAAAAGAAGAGGATGATTGCAAACCAATTTATCGCACTCTCGCATGAAACTAATTATATTCGCATGTTTTTAATGATTTAGAGTTGCCGAATCGCGTATTCATCATTATCTTGACAGGCGGTTAATGTTGTTGAGTTGAATGTATTACAAGCTAATCTCTAGTGATTATAAGTTGTGATACATGATTTTGTTTAGTTTACTGACGAAAAATAATAAATATAGCTATTTGCACAAACATGTTAATTCAATTTCTGCATCTTGGAATAATTAATGAATTAGTTACATTTCAATAAGATTTTTACTCTTCACGAAATAAATTTTTGGTTTTTGGTTTGTTTTAAGAAGTAAATATTAAAAAAAAAAGTGTATCTACGTGCTATATCGAATATCTATTTTATTCATAGAGATGTTCGGTTTAAAATAAAATTTGTTTATTGGAAAAGCGTCAGCCAAACGAAATTAATTTTATATATTGGAGAGGCACACGATCAGTTATTGAAGATAATTTTATTTACTCGAGAAGCGCGAGTTTCCCCACACACAAAGTTACCAATATGAAATTTATTTATTGAAAATGTGCGTTCATGCATCAGTATCAATTTTATTCATTATACAAACGTGCCATTCAGAGAAACTAAATTAAATTTGTTTATTGGAAATGCTATCAGATAACTGAAACTAATTTTATTCATCGGGAAAAAAACGTGATCGTATTATTAAAAATAATTTCATTTATTTGAAAGTGTATCTACACATTATCGGTTATTGACGAATTAATTAAAGTCTCATTTAATTGTATAAATTGTATAAATTTGTTTATTAATAACTCGTATTCTGGAGTTAATTCCGATTATTCGGAAACTCCGAAAACGCACGTATTAAAACTTGGTTTGTGTGTATTTTAAAACAAGTGTGTAAATCATAAATTTATCAGTAAAATTATTATTTTTAATTTTCATTAATATTTGCGTATACGCAACAAGATCTCTTGTGCTCAACAGACACGATATTGACAAACAGGAAGGAGGATCTGCACAGTCGCATGAAACCAGTGAGACCAGTTTGTCATGCCGAGTTACAATTTCACACAGTGTGCTTAGATCTTTGCACACCCATGTGCAAAGTAAGGCTTACTTGCTACTTATAGTTACTAGCAGTTATATAGTTTGCCGCTACTGGTACGATTGACTAATCTAAATAATAGCATCTGTTTCGCTCTATTTCGGAAATAATTACTTGACAAATAGACGAGATATTCTTACGTCAGAATTAATATTTTTATAATCTTTTCGTTTTTTTTTTGACGTTCTTATAATTTTCATTATGCAGATAAATGAATCAGGCTTTTTATTTTAATAAACGTCACAGGTAACTGTTTCTTTGAAAAAAAGGCATGCTTTCTCTATTGTTGTAAATCTCTATTCTTAAAATATATTGTATAGAGGTATATATTTAAGAGATACATATTATCGTATTGTCTGGTCGGTGTTCGCATCAATCGAAGGATTCTTTCTTTCTGTCAGGACTTTTGAATCCTGAACTTAATCTTTATTGAAAGGAAGATATAATTTTTCTTTTTTATTCCTTTTCCGACCTTCTGCGGAATGTTATTGTACATTTCATCAACAGTTCCATTTGCTTCTGTGTGTCTCGGCTTTTCTCCGGAAGGTATTTATAGCAACGAGAACATCCTTAGCTTCAACAATTATTCGTAAATAAGCGAATTTCCAAATTTTTCAACTATTACTACATACAACTTCTTAAAACTCACCACTTCTCTATACGTTTTTTTTTTTCTTCAATGAGATGCGACTGCGATAATAAACGCATATAAAGCAAGATGAGAGATTCTCCTCTCAGAGGATTCGTGCTTCCGAAATATTAAAAAACAATATTATTTTGCATTATTACATTTGACACATACTTCTAGAAAATTGCTTTCTACAAAAGAATCTATAAAAGAAGTGATATACAATGAAACAATAGCGCCAAATGAGAAATCATACATAAGTTACACAATAATAATAAAGCAGTGGCCACTTCCCTTCTATTAGTAATAAAGCGTTTATAGAGATAGACTTCGTCTTGCGAAGTCGCAAACTGATAGAAATCTGTGTGGAACTGTACTTTTATGAACTTAGCTTCGAAAATACTCGATGGCGTGAAATGGACCTTGTTTTGCATCGAACAGTCGAAAATTCATATGCAAAATAAAATAAAAAATATTTAATGCAAAAAAACTTGGCGCGGCTGCACTTCAAATTATAATGAACTAAAGTTATTTAACGTTTTTTATTTGTATGTCAATCTGATCTGCTCAGTATAGTTTTTCGTTTTTCTCCGTCAGACAATTCGTTCTCCCGAAATATTAATTTCATTGAACACAAAAATAATCCATACGATCTGATCGTACGGGAAAATTTGGCTAAATAATATAATTCGCAATGGGATTAATGATCGTTTTATTAATGAGTTCAATTAACTGTTGGGGAAATGAGAGACGATGAAAGATCAAATATAATATCTCTGATTTTACAAATTGTAGTTAATATCATTAACGAAAGCGCGCGCGCACGTTATCTTCTTGCGTTAAAATTTGATCTGAACAGAATTTAGCCGGACAAAATGCGACCACAAGCGACAATCGAATCAATGATTCGCTTTATTAATGAGAATTGATGATTTTCGACGGTGATATAAATCTGATAATGTTGAACATTAACATACCACGGATATATGTTGACAGAAGAAACGCGCTGAATGTGCGAACACAGCGCGATCATCGTTTATATTGATATCTCGTGCAGTTATTCCGTTCATTTTGCGCGATCTTTATCGCTCGGATTCGCGCATTTCCTGATAATCCCCAAATCCCGCGCATTCCGGAGCCCAGCAGGTATTAATGAAGTCGTGAGAGGCTGGCTGTGTGATGCGGTCGAGCGGGCTTTCAGCCAGAACACTCGGGAGCAAAGGAGATGGAGGAAAGGCAGATGATTTAGATTCCATCTAAACGATCTGTCCGAGAGCCGGTCTGACTGCTCGGTTGTTCAGGTCAAGTTCATCGTCGTTCACTTGGTATAATGGATTTAATGAGAAGGTAGCCATCTCCACCCCGCGATGTGTCAGAACTCGCCTCGGAATCGAGGAAGTCGACCTCCACCGCATCCTCCTGGACGGAGGGACCTTCACGAGTTGATCCTTCAGGGATCAGAAACAATAGATGTGGCCTCTAGAGAGGATAATGACGGTGAAAATTGTCAGTTTGTCGTGCCAAGGGGCGTGCAAAGGCATCCCTAATCACTGTTCTCGCGGTTTAGTATCTTGTTATCATTTGTCTTGGGCAACGGACGTGCTACTGGTGGATTCGCGTGCTTTTTATTCTAACTCAGAAGCGAAATAACAATGCAATCGTGACGTGTAGCTGTTCATTACGTTGTTTGATGAGATGTTTCTTAATCATAGTCGTTAAAATGACATAATCTTTTTTTTTTTTTGAGATGTTATGTTTAATTTAGATTGTATGTTTTACACTGAGAATAATAAAAAGATATCTTTACGCCGAACAATTTTTAATAATTACGATTCGATCGCGCACAAATTAGATTCGTAATTCAGAATGATGATGCTACAGAGATTTGATCTTGTTTTGTCGATTAAATAATAGATTAATCTAAAAAAAGTGAGATTTACATATTATACAGGGTGTTTCATTTTAATCTAGCCAGGCGAATATTTCAAACGCTGATGAGTTTAGAGAAAAATGTTTCAGACAAAAGTTGTAGGATTCAAAGGGGGACACAAGATGGTGGGCTTGAGTTTTTGATGAAAGTAAAACTGAAGATCATATGAAGATCAACTTTGTTTTTTTAAATGGAATGCAGTATTTTTTATTGCATATTCTGAAAGAACATAAATATCTGCATTAAAATTGTCTGACACATTTTTCGTGAAAATCCATAATTTTTGAGGAAATTTAGCAATTAAAGTAAAAATGTTTGTTTTTTCGTAAAGAGAATCATGCATCAATTTGTACATGTTCATGAACATTTCTCATTCTTAGAGTTACCCGGAATCAACGGCGTAGACGTGACGAAAATCTGATCCCATCGGGGTGTTTGATTACGGAGTGAGTCTCCTTGCCTTTCACTACGCATCAGACTAACATTACACGAGATGTTCAAAAACATGAGGTTAGGCATGTGCAATCGACGGTTAGGCATGTGCAATCGACGCTGAAGTAAAAGCATCGTTCTTCGTAACATTTCTTCAGGAATTAGTGCTATTGCATTACGTATGCGATTCTGCATGTCATCGGAAGTTGTTGGCTCTGTAGCAAAAACAATTCCTTTAACCAAAAAATGTTACGAAGAACGACGCTTTCACTTCAGCGTCAATTGCACATGTGCCTAACCGTTGAAGGAGACGTGGATTTGGATTTTCACGAAAAACGTGTCAGACAATTTTAATGCAGATATTTATGTTCTTTCAGAATATGCAATGAAAAATACTACATTCCATTTCATATAACCTTCAGTTTTACCTTCATCAAAAACTCAAGCCCACCATCTTGTGTCTCTCTCCGAATCCTACAACTTTTGTCTGAAACATTTTTCTCTAAACTCATCAGCGTTTGAAATATTCGCCTGGCTAGATTAAAATAAAACACCCTGTATATTCAAAAAAAAGTCCTTACAAAGGAAAAAATATACACATTGTAACAAATCTATTTGAAAATTGTAAACTCCAACAAGCTTAAAACAAAAGCAAAGTACAAAACTTAGTGTGATCTCGGATCGTAATAGACAAGTATGTAAGTAAATACAAATAAACGAATAATCTTTGAGACTCGTGAAAATTTAACTAAGAAATATATAAGGTCAATACGAGCCATTCTCAGGATGTTGTGCGGAAATATATATATATGTATACACATATATATGAGTTCCACGTGTAAATTTTTCTACACGTGAGTTTTTGAATTGAAATTTCAATTCTTAAAATCATACGGGATGCTGGATTTGTATCTCACATATGAAAGACCTCAGATATCCCCCTAACTAATTTTAAAATATTGCAAAACAAACGGCACGGAAAGCCAGAGATTCCAGATTCGACTCCTGAGGCCGAGGAGTTTTTTTCGCAATATTTTAAAAGTAGTTAGGATGATATGCGGGGTTTTTATGTGAGATGCAAATCCAGCATTCCGTATGATTTTAAGAATTGAAATTTCAATTCTAAATACAAATAATTCTCAGAAACATGAAAGTCAGTGAATACAGCTTAAATTATAAAAGTGCCCGATAAATTACCTTGTTCTAAACTATTCTTAAGAATTCGCGTGACAGATTCTTATAGTTTGAGGTGTACTATTTTAGATCTCTGGATTGACTGAAATCAAATTCGCACTTCTCGCGATCAAAAGTTTATATTGACATTTATTAAGACAAGTAAGAGGTTACTGTTTTCTCATTAATATTTTTCTTATTTTGTGTCAAAGATTCGCCGAGTAACAACTTGAGATAAAGTACACGGTAGCGTTGTGACACTCATTCAACGAATAGGTTTATTTGGCGTCGAGACGCTGTACATGGCAGTAGTGAGTCACATAAATACATTTATATAAAAAAGATAAATGTAATGTTATTCTGTTGTTTATACCGATAAAAAATATATTTTACAAATTATTGAGTGTAAACAAATTTTATTATTATTGAAGATGGAAAGTGTTGCGTTCTTATTGTTGAGCGTGAAAAGAAGCGGCAGCTGCGATCAAGATTATCATTTTGAAATACGAACTATTTGGTTCACGTTCTAACACTGAATTTCCCGAATCCAGTAAAACACCTTCAGCTTTGAAGCAGGTAAATACTTCTTTTGAAAGCATTGAGAACAGCATTCATATAGAAACGGATGATGGAAACTCGGCGTCGTTTTGTGTGAACGGACTCTCGCCAGCCAAGACAAACTTTTCTTTGTTCGATATAAATTCGTCCAAGAAAATAGTTTGTCAAAATCTGGTCCCCAACTCTTCAGTCATGCATACTGAAGCTCCTTTTTTACCTACAAAGGCACATGAAAACTATTCTTCTAGCTTCACCTGCTTTGTAACAAAACTTTAAATTTTTGTCTACGAGTCTACGACTCATATATGTTACTTATATATGTTAATCTATACATGTGTATGTTGAACTTTGGAAAGAAAAAGTTGATACACTGCTCTTCTAATATTGTATGTTTATTTTTTATTTTTAAAGTACAATAAGTTTTTTTTTATTTTTTATTTTTTATTTTTAAGTACATATAGTTTTACCGACAATTTTATAATCAGCATCTTAACCCTTTGACTACTCGATGTGATTAGCCAATTGCCGGTTACGGACAATCGCAAAGAAAAGAATAACAGGAAGACGTGTATGAAAAACAATATGTATAAAACATATAAGAAGTAAAAAGACATGTTCGAGATTCATTACCTGATTCCGTCCGTTTTTCGCTTTCTCTTATCTAAATTTGTACACACGTTCTCTCCTGTTAGTTTTTCCTCTTATTACACACAAACAAATATTTATATATTTTTGTTTTTTTTACATCGTTTTTATTCTGGTTTATACATCTGCGCTTGGAGAATCCCCATATACATGACTAGTTGTTTAAGCACAATTAGTTATTATATCGTATAATTAATAATGAAATGACCACGTAAAATTGCTTAGATCATAGCGCGTATCAATCTTTACATATTCTTCATCAAATCTTTGCCAATTCTAGATTCTAGTACATAAAATGATTACTTTCTACAAATTACGTTCACAGCTTTTTGTTTTTCAAATAGCAAAACCAACGCTGTTACAGTAGTCTAAGGGTTAAGGTTCATTATAATTCATTAGTAGCCTTATAATATGGTAAATGTAATGTGAATGTATACATATGTGTGTTAATTATACCGAAAGTACATTAAAAAATGAAGATATATGTACAAATTATTTACGTCGCACAAAACATATACAGGTAACCCTCGTATAACGCGGATATTCCGTTCCGCAGAAGAGCCGCGTTATATAAATCGCGTTATGCGAGGCTCGCATAAGGCGTCCATATTGAAAAAACGGGATTAGACTTCATTTTATTACAATTTTTAAACCGCGTTATATCGAAATCGCGTTGTTCAAGTAGTACCGCGTTATACGGGGATTACCTGTATCTAATTTTTGTGGTAGAAGAGAAAAATTATATTCCTCTACCACAAAGATTACAAAATAAAAGAAAATGTTAATTCTAAAAAAAAGTTCTCAGTGGCTCAATTAGCGCACGGTACTTATATGACAGTGTTAATTCTAAAAAAAAAAAAAAAAAAAAAAAAAAAAAAAAAAAGATCGCTATTCTTGACATCTCTCGTTAAAACACAGTTAAACAAGCATATAATTGAACATACCGAATAGACTGGATATTATAGACTGACATTTGCAGAATAGCGATTCAACACCATTGGACTCGCGTCCAAAAGAACGTTTGACCACATGTACTTTTACAAGGAAACCTCGTGAACATTCTGATTTTCAAAGTAAGATACAAATAATGTATTATCTTTTTTAGAAGTATTGAAAATAAAAAGTAAAAATCATTCGACTTGTTATTATTTAAAAAAAAATTATAATCACATAATCGAATGATAATTTAATAAAAAGTTTCGATTATTTTATATATATTTCTCTAATTTACAAGAGAAATAATAATATAAGTAAGGGCCAAGCGCTGATGCAAAATATTTTTAATTTGAGTGATAATTTTAAATGAAATGAACCTAATACTAATTAAAGTAATTCTAATAATAATTGAGAGAATATGAGATGACAAAACAGAGTAATAATCAATAATTTATTATTGACCATTTATTTTGCTTGAAACCGACCTTATCATTGTTAGTTTTCAGATTTAATTCGCATTAATGTCATTTTTATAACGACATTTCGTGAATTTTAGTTCATCATCATCATTTAGTTCATCAGGTTTCAAGAGTACTCTGATAAAAATGATTCTGATTCGAAATCATCTTCAGATATTATTTATTTTTGTTTGTCACTGAAGAAGATCCAAAATGACAAGATCAAAACGTTTGTAATTTCTTTGGTTCTCAATAAAGAAATCACGCACACGAATCTTGTGTTTTGACTTTTATATCCAAATATCATTTCACAAGCTTATTCAATTGTTAATCATGTTTTGATTATTTATTTTTGATTATATCCAGTCAATTTAAAAAGTATAAAAAATAAAAAATGTGTAATATAATAAAATGTTTTGTTTATGCATTACAAAAAATAGCAATAATACAATGAGTTTTGCAAAACAGTAAAATAAAACAGCGTCTCTAGTTAAAATTAGTTTCTTTAAATCTAATCTAGTTAATTAAATTTAATCTAGTAGTTTTTTATATCTTTGAAACTACTAGAGAGATTTTTAATTTGTTTTTGTTTTGTTGTAAAATCATTCAAGCTTTCGATTAAACAAAAAAAAAAAAAAACGAAGCTTGCATATCATATCTACCTCTTTATTTTCCTAAAAGATTAATTATTTTTCGCAATGATTATTTTAAGTAATTGATTTATTAGTTTCGATTTATTATTATCTCGAACTTATTATTGTATATATAATAACTCTTATTTAAAATCAGAATTTTCGAGGTTCCTCGTGCTAAACAATTGTGATCAGAAGAAGACGGTATTCTTGACACTTTTAGAAACAATTTTATATTGTTTTTACAAAACGAAATGATATATCAGATTTTACAAATTTTATATGAGTAAAACCATCATTTCAGAAAAATTACAAGTAAAAAAATATACCATAAGTAGAATAATTGTGTTGCAAAAAATCAGTCATTTTTTTTTACGTGAAGCAAAGAATAATTCTATTAGAGTCAGAAATAGTATGTACAATAGGTATATAAGGATATATACCTATATTATACTACACGAAGAACTGCAGATGGAAACATATGTCGATGGAAACATTTATACTAACTCGTCGTATGATGAAATGCAATGTAAAGATATTGTTTTTAAAGAATATAAAGAACCTGCAGTTTTTCGTGAACTATACATTTCTTTCTTAGGACAAAAGTGTCGATGAATTAAATGCTATGTGATCCGACGGTACTATTCATTCTAATTGTATGACGTGATGACCGATATAGATAGGCATACCTATATATAGTCATATATATATATGTACTATATATATATACACGAAGAAGTAGGCGACAGATTCTTCTATATGTATACTATATACAGCAAGATATCTATATATTGTATATACTTATATGTAAGTATACAGAGTGGCTAAAAAATTTTGACATTGAGTCACATATTAATTAATCACTCACTAACTATTGCAAAATTTGCAAACTAGAGTACATGACTTTTCAGTACAAATTAATCCAATCTACCTTCACACTTCGGCTTGTGTCAAAATTGTTTGTAAACCTTGCATATAGATATATACAACTATATAGATATAAAAACTAATTTATTTCAAAAAATTAATATCCTGGAGCAAAGTATATTAAGATTATCAATAAAGATTAATATTAACAATATGTTCATGAACATTGTTTTATCTATAAGATAAGATAAAAAGAAGTCTAATCACTTATGCCAAAATAGTTTTTCTATAATTCAATCTCATGAAATTAGTCGCATTCTCTTACTTCCGTTTATTTTATCGAGTTATTATGAACAGACATTATTGTGACCAATAATTTAAATTATTATTGTTGAGTGAGCCGAGTACTCTAGCAATTTTTGAATACAGTTTTTGACTTGAAATCACAGTAACGTTATTTTCATACCGACGTTTTGCGGACATTGCAATTCTCACTTGATTAAGATTCAAGAAGAATCAAATGTTCTTACAACACACCGTAAAAACAATCATATTTGTAAAACAATTTTTACAAAAAAATCAGACGATTTTTGTTGCAAATGTTCAAAACTATAATCGCTTCATTATCAATGTTATTTCCTATGATCTATATATACCGCTGATTGTTCCTATTATTCTTCTTTCGTGTGAAATCTTAGATTTTTATAAATATATATGTATTTATATCAAGAACTGCAAAATATAAAACCAAATCAAAAATATAAAACGGTAAGAAAAGCAAGATAATGATGGTAGTGGGGTAATTTGAGTTTCGATGAAATTGGCTAAAAATTTAATATAATGTACTTTATGTCGTTCCAATCAAAAGTCTCAATGGATACGAAGTCCGAAAATGGCTAGTTTTCAAGATAACGAGTCAAAGATTAGGATATCGCTATCTAACTGATCGAGTGCGTGCAGTCTCCTGTCGAAAGCATGATTTCCTCTATGTAGTTTTCTGCTTATAAACTCAGTACAGACTGTATGCCTATCTGTTATGTTAATCTGTGTCCTAATCGTGTGGATCTACATGTCAGTATATGCGTGATTTTGAATTGAACATGTAAATAAAAAACTAAATCTAAAAGTAAACTAATCTAATCTAACTAATTTTAACTAAAAACATCTATATATACATGTAAGATCTATACATCACGTTACACGTGCTATAAATTTCCAATAAATATCAAAACCTAGCACACATACAATTGTGTGTATAATTGTATGTATATACAATGTATATACAATGTATATACACATCACGTAGTGACATATACAACGTATCTCACTTTATGTAGTTATCACTACATGGATAATCGACTTACAGTTTAGTAAGTCGAAGTTAATCGAAAACTCAGATCGGAGCGATGTCCGATAAAAAGAATGGAAGACAATATGTCTTCGTCCGGAATTAAATCGCGACCTTTCTCGAATACGAAACAAGAACGTCTCGACATCTTTATCTCGCGTACCCGAAAATTTCAAATTCTATTTCCGCATTGTATTATATGTCGCAAACGCGTACGCTCTGGTTTGAAAAGAATCACTCGACGAGTCGTTCTATGCTCAAAAAGTACGACGAAAGTAAGTCGTTTCGTTCGAAAACAAAATTGACTTTCAGCATTCTAAAAGGCATCCAAATTCTCTGGTTCAACAGTTAATGAAGAACCTGTTTCCATTTCTATATTCACAATTTATTCAAGCTGATTCAAAGATCCGAATTCAATTCGTTTTTCAATCGATGAACTCAACTTGAAAGACCGGCCCGGAAAAATTCAACCAGGTGTGGATTCAAACTCAAGACACTTCCTACTCGCAGCCTCCGCACTCGCGAAGGCCGGTTTTCTTAATTATATACATATATGTATAAAAAATTATATACAGGATATCCTGCAATAGCCGCACAATCGCTCGTAGACAAATAAAGAAAGTGAGTCGAAAAGTTTCTTATCATTTTGCGAGATTCGCAATAATAATCGATGTGTTAATTAATAAATAAATAGTTAAATACCGATTTTGTAATTCAAAACAATTAAAAAACCGTTTTTGCCGGTAGTGGTCCACTGAGAGTGGTGGTATTACATACAATTATTCGACTCACAGAATGTCATTACGGGGACGTTTCGATCGGTCTTTATTTTTTATTTTCTTCAGTCAAACTGAAGAAAAGTCAGCACAACCGACCGTTAATGTATGCTGGCAATCAAAGAAGGTCAAAATCCAATGTCACAAACAACAACAGGAAAATGTGAAGCCTATGTATACGGAAAGTTCTTAATTGAAAAATTAAAAACGCATCACTTACAGTCGTACAATAGCCAAAAAAGTAAAACGGGATCGAACATGACCGTCTTACATAACAACTAGATATGAAATAAAGATCCGATTTAAGATTTAATTAATAAAGAAGATCCGCGAATGAGCGTCTATCCATGTGCAAAATAACAGCTTATTGTCAGTGTTTGTTTCGCTCGCTCACGAAGCACCAGAATGGGAGCTAACATAAACATCATACAATACATAAAAAAATCTCTCTTCATGAAAATAAAGTGGCCATTACTTCGAGCAATTCAAGATTTTGGTATAACAGGACACTCGTCGGTCCTCAAAATCATTTACATGTTTAATCTTTAGACCGCCGGGATTTTAAAATCTAAAATCATGGGTATGTACATATTTTGAAGACCGAAACACAAGCGGTCCTAGGATAGAAAAATACGCGGTTGAATTCGCGACGCTTGGAGATGAATCTTTCTTGGAGAAAGAGTTTGATTTTAAAACGCCGTGTATTTACGTATTTATAATTTTTATTTACTATTATTTACTAATATATACTAATATAGTATATATATCATATATCAATATAATAATAAGTAGTTTTATACAATTATATACCAACATATAGTGGTAAAAAAATTCAAGATAAATATATATTATTCCGAAAAGAAACGCGTATTAATATACAGATATAATAAATTAATATAGATTAAATTAATATAGATTAATGTACAGATGTATATGAGCATATGAAAGAAATTATTAAAGTAAATTTATACACATATATACAAACAAAAAAATATACACTTTATTTTATGACACCAAATGACCGTCATGGCGGCGGTCTAAAGATTAATATTTCGCATACAGACATGAGTCTCCCAGACAGTTAGAAGATTTTGATCCGCGCACGCGTTTATCGTTTTACTCCCTTTACGCATACATAGACGCGCTGATCTGATATCGCATTCTCGGTTCGAGAATGCGATGTTAGATAGGTCGAGCGTCTGTCTACGTAAGAAGTCTCATCAGTTCCTAGACCTAATCAAAAATTTCAAACCGGTGTCTCTAGTAAAAATTAAGTTTTTTTAAACGCTTATATCTTTGAAATATTACTAGAGATTTTGTTCAATTTGTTTTTTAATCGAAATACGGAATCGTTCAATGTGTTTGTCGCGAAAAAAAAAAGCAAATAAAAGTGTGTTGTAGTCTTAGGCCGGAAACTCAAAATATATGATGACTTAAAATATTGAAGAGTTGTCAGCAGCACAGTTGAGAGTTATTGAGTGTCATCTAAGTCATCAAATTAAAGTTAAAAATTTTATGTGGTCGTTAAAACTAAAAGAAGAAAAAAAATTAAGAACAATAAACTGAAGTTATAGATATAAAATATGCTTGGTCAAAATTTTAAGATACAGACGACACCGAGCACCATGTTTCACAACGATGTAGAATGTACTGCTGACAATCTGAACATTGATTGAATATAAATAATGGGTTAAAGTCGCGTGGATCTCATAGATCTAGTCTGTAGTAACTACTAGATCGTTTTTGGAGTTTGTATGCAAAGAATTAGTTTGATGCATTTATGACTTTTTCTCCCATAAACGCTAGTCTATACACCAGTCTAAGTTTTATTCTCAGAACGTAAAGGAGAAATTGTACACGGCTGTCTTTCACAGCGGACGTACCTATCTGTGTCGGGCTCGTGCTCGTCAGGTTGTTATTGCTTTGAGAAGGAAATTAATTCGAGTATCTCGAATTATCCGATTCAATTCACCGATCAATCGATTAAACTTTCTTCTGATTAAAAGAGATCGGCTTAGAAAAAATTATAAGGTGGTGAGCGAATTGAACTCGGAATTTCCAAGGAATTGCAGCTCCTGCAAACTCAGACCGCGAGACCAGTGGTACGGGCATCCACTTGATTAGACAAACACGAACACAGACTAACATAACAAATAGACATACGCACTGCTTCATAAGAAAACTATGTAGAGGAAATCATGTTTTCAATCAGTAGACTCTGCGCACACTCGATCAGTAAATTGCAATATCTCAAACTTTGACTTGTTATATCTCGAAGATAAGCCATTTTCGAACTTCGTGCCTATTGAGACTTTTGATCAGAACGATAAACTGCATTATGCTAAATTTTCAGCCAATGTCATCGAAACCCAAATTCTATAGAAAAAAAAACAGCAGTCTTTTCTCTATGAACAAAATTACTAAATTTAAGAATATCTTTGATACTTACGATTAACTAGAAGATCGTTTTAAAATTGCAAAGAAACAAAAAAAAAAAAAAAAAGATGTTTACGTCATTTTCTATACTTACTAAAACTGCTTTTTCTCTAACGATTACGAGTCCGCGCGCTTCGGTATGGAAATCGTAAGAAAGCGATTATTTACGTGCAGAAATTCGGAAAAGCGATGTTTTTGCTACATTATTTACACAGAGGCTATGTACAATGTATTCTCAAGACATTTAGGTCAAGTTAGTTAGTTCTCACAGATTCATTAGTCACAAAGCGAAAGTCCTTCCAGTCTTCGTTGTTATTTGTAATAACTTCAGTGTCCGGTTTTGTTTTCTTTTTTTTTGAAATAGAGCATTGATTAAGTCAAGTTTAATAATCGTGCTGCATCGAAGTGATACTGTGTTTGTCCGATTCAAAAAGTGGTGGTTTAATTCTGTAACATACGTGCTCACATTTTCTAAATCAATAAAAATCTTCAATAAAAATCAGTTTAGATATCACTGTAAAGTCTTGATGCTCAAAAAAAGGCCTGCTTTACTCAAATTGATTTTAAAATGTTTTTCCAAATTAATCTTCTATCTATCTATTATTCCTTTATAATAGATTATCGATGAAATTACTAATTAATTTGTATAGACTCTTAGCGGTGTAATTTCTTCATTCATCTTAAACATCTTAGGCTCGTATTTTTATTTTTTTGGTGTTTTT
This sequence comes from Pseudomyrmex flavicornis, assembly GCA_014825475.1. Classification (NCBI taxonomy): domain Eukaryota; kingdom Metazoa; phylum Arthropoda; class Insecta; order Hymenoptera; family Formicidae; genus Pseudomyrmex; species Pseudomyrmex flavicornis. The sequence continues at coordinate 32,474 of QVNW01001644.1, forward strand.
TTTTTTTTTTTTTTTTTTTTTTTTAACAAATCTCACTTTTCTCTATTCTTTCTCTCTAACCTTTGCTCCAGCTTTATGACTTCCTTCTTTTTAATAGTCCAATATGTATTATATTGTACTATCTCCTGCTTCTTCGTTTTTCCTCTTTCGTTCCCGTTCAGCCCATCTTCGATATGTTGCTGCTTCGATTAGAATTGAAAAACAGTGTCATTGCTATTTTAGGTGTGACTAAGATGTACAGCAGAGGTCCGCACGCGACTCATTGCTTATTCTTTCACTCATTAGAAAGTCATGCCCGAATGCGTTCGGATATACTGGCAGATAAAAATTCGTTTTTGATATTAGCTGACAGTCCACTGCCGCAACATCTTAGTTTCATCAATAACGTCATAAACGGCAGCTACATTGTACTGATATTTCTTTCTTTCCATCCTGTTATGTTTTTTCAGTTTTGTAAATAAATGGATCATATCTGGCGAATGGAAAACGGATGATGCAGCAATTCGAAAACTGAAAGTGTTTACCTTGGTAAACACCCTCGATAATGAGCCAGCGATTGATATTTTCTTATTTTTTTTCTTCTACTTTTTGTTCTACAATGTAACCTGGAACCTGTCAATGACAACAGCAATGTACCATTACATATTATTCGTTATTTGTGCGTAAAATTGTCGTTTTACGCATTTACGGGATACTTATCAATGGCTCCTTCGTATCAATTATTATCTGTATTCATTTTATAAAGATCCGCGAATGAGCATCTAGTGTGAAGAAACAGCCTAAAGTTTCGCTCACGGTTACTAAGCGGTGACTCAATGGGAGGAATATTCTCTAAGCAATGATTATTAATTATTTATTTAAATATCAAACCATAAAAAAATTAATTATTTATGAAATGCAAATGAAAGCATCTTAGATGAATTTCCGAATTGAATACAATTTGAATTTCTATGTGTATTAACTCACACGTTTAAAAATATATTCGTACATACACATTCAACGTATCTATTAATTATTATTAGTAATTAATTATTATATTTATTTTTTGACAAAAACTCCTCCTATTGTGTTTATTTTATGTGTGTGTGTATTTGTCAAATTTCATACTTAATTAAATAATAATACATCCTGTATATTTTATAGATGTGCTTACTTTGTCGAGCAAAATCAAATCTCTTTGATTTGTCTCTAAACACTTTTATTTCCACACACAATGCGCGAAACTTTTGGCATGTTTTTATGCAATTTCAGGCTGGTTTTTTGTGAAGTACAGATATGAATTTTCGTATTGCTTACACTTATTTTACACTTTAGTTTGTTTTCTCTTTCTTTCCAAAATATGAACATAAATATTGTTGCGCTCGAACTGCTGCGATTACTCGACTTGAAGTAAAAGAAGTTTAAGAGATTTTTGCAAACACGCGCACCTTATTTACAAATCTACAAAATTTGTCAAAATATTCAAATCTTCCAAAGTTGTCAAAATATTCCAAGAGATCAGGACTTTATTTCGATCAAACTGTCATTTCTTGCTACTGGGTGTTAACGCAAGATGCATTCCGCGACAATATCTATCGTATTTCAAGTGCAAAAATTATAAAAAAAGTGTAAGCAACGCGAACAAGTCGTTGCACAATGAGCCGAATTCGGATTTAGCTGACCAAAATTTAAAAAAATAAATCTTTATACTTCGTAGTGTAAATAAGCAAGTTGACTTTTAGAATACTAGCAACAACACACGCTACGCGCACGCTATTATTTTTATTTTAACGTGTTCTTTGTCAGTGAACACAATCTGTCACCGCGATGACAACTAGTATACATACGTACGACATGAACCGAGAAACGCATCCGAGAAACCTCATCGAGAGACGTTATCTAAATTAGCGTCGTGAATGGCAACAATCAAGATCGATAGATTCGATTGTGGTGATTGTTAACACACGCTTTTTCTGGTCTGATGAATCAAATTATCACGTTCTACCAATATATATATTTGCAAATAATATTACGTAATAATTATCTCTCTCTCTTCCCTTTGTTGAACTATCCGAGCTATCTCAGGTAAGTGAGTCACAGTCACAACTTCGCTACGTTAGCTTGAAGTTTTGCGATTTTGATTTAATAAAATCATCAATATTTAAATTTTGGTCACTCAGATCTGAACTCACTGCACGGAATCAACTAATTCCATATTCCACATTTTTTGCGGATATTTGACGAGTTTTAAATGCTATCAGGATATTTCAAGGGAAAGCAAATCGTCAGACTTGTGACGTTTGACATTTTCTTTGAACTCGCGATTCAAGCGAGTCGTCGAAAAACGAAACGATTTCTTTAATTCAAAACTACGGCCTATCGGGTCAGAAGATGACCGTCAGCGGTCGCCGAACAATATCGTTTGGTGGTTGTGTTGCCGAGTAACCGCCATACTGACCCACCTGTGGAGGTAGCAACGCCTGAGTAGGTGCTGGGTAATAGGCTGGCAGAGATGCACCCGGACTCGCGGCTGAAGACGTCGACGTCGAGCTTGTGCTGGACGATCCTTGATCCGCCGTCCTCTCGTGGTGCTTGCTCGTGTCCGGAGATTCCGCGGCTGGCGATCTCGTAGGTGCACTTCCAACCACGCTTCCTGGACTGGACTCTTCGTAGAGCTTGTTCGGTTCGTAGTTCGGCCGATTGTAATCAATGCCCAGTGGTTTTTGATCCATATAAAGCTTGGATTGTTCAAAGTACGCCTTCGCTGAATCCAAATAGCTTCTTTCCAAATACGGTTTAGGATTGGAATCCAGATATTTAGGATCTGGATACATGCTCATTGCGAGACTGGTACTGGTAGGATGAGACATGTATGCGGCTCGATATTTGTCTGGATCGACTCCGTATTTCATTGCATCCATGGAAGTCATTACCTGGAATAGATGAAATCAACAAAATATTTGACGATTAGTTATGTTTTTTTTTTTTTATGTCTCACACGTGGATTGAGATCTGTAAGTATAGCTAATTTGTTACACTTTGATCAAAATTAAAAATTTCGTTTTTTTGATGGTGACGTTCGGAGAACAAAGACGAAACATTTTTTAACATCTTGTACATATTATAAATATATTACTTTTTATTTTTATATACTATGTTATAGAATTTTACTCAAATAATTGGACCATTAATCTTTTTTTAAAAAATTATAATTGATACGATAAGAAATGACGATTTTCTTTTTCAATTTTCTTTGTTTCAATTAATCTTTTGCATCTTTCCCTCTTCTATGAATTTATGCGGAAGATATTTCTCGTATATGTGATTCCTTATATTGAAAAAAATATATGTATGTCTCGTGATGTTTCTTTATATGTTGCCGCGTCGCGTTTTTATAAACGGAGTTTAAAGAAGTGCGCTATACGAGTCGGAATTCCGTCGCAATCGCTGTATCCAATTCGGCCGTTTACCTACAGCTCACGCGACTTATCGCTCGTAAAATGTAGGTCAAGAAACGGCCTTGAAACACAGCTGATCGCATTGACGTATGAACATGTGTTCGGAAATGGATTGCTTTTGATTTATCGTCATTCTCATGTTGCTGTGTTTCGAATTTTTTGTCAAAATTAAAAAAAAAAAAAGAGATGGTTAGTATATGAGTTTTGTAACATAAATAAAGTCAAATAAAAGTTGCGGGCTGCTTTAGTATTATCCAGATGCACCACGTGGAGGTACAGCCCTTAGCATCCTTTGTCAGAGATCTCTTGTCTTTGGATCCCTTTCCTCGATTTATCCTGTATATTAACTAACTTAATAATCGAAAAAAAATAATAATATCGTTTGTAACATAATTTTACAATGAGTTATTATTATATCATTTTGTGATTTTGTAGAAAAAAAAAAAAAAAAAAAGATAAATCACAGTCTCGCAAATTATTAGCGACGGCCTTTCCGTACACGGAAACATATTTTGTCGACACTAAAACACAAGCGGATTTTCCGAAGGAAGCGAATCCTTACAAAATATTGAAGCGGCTAAAATATCGAGGATCGTGACATGCGAGGGAGTTGACTTTCTTGTTCTCTCTGTACTCCCCCACCTCTTCGAGGCCATTTGGAAAATAAAGTGTGCTCATTCTCTTTCGCTCTCGACTTCGACGACACATGGCGCGAAAGGAGAATGCCAGTTCTTTTGTGAACGAAAACAGAGGCGAATGGTATATGGTGTCATTGTCCTCTTTAACAGCGACATTGCAGCTGGATAATTAAGTCTCCTAGAACGACGGCATAGATGAAGAAACGGATTGTGACAATGACTGGAACAGACGAAACGGATATATGACGAAGGTTTGCCATGCACGTGTAACAATTTAACAATCGTGCATCCGTGTTAAAAAAAAAGACTGTTTTATATTTTAATTGTAAAATAAAAAGATTGAAGTAAGAAACTGTATCTCGTGATAACACAAAACATGTATGTAGATATTTACATAATTCATAAAAATGCATTGATCACAAAATCATAGCAATCGGACGTGACATGCGTCGCAAAGAAATTTTTTCATTTCCGGACTTGCCGTTGTGCGATTGCCGATTAGCGGATCACAGGTGAAGAGCAAAGAAGAAGATGGAAAAGAAAGGGTCCCGAGGTGCGAGAAGCTGAGCTATAATCAATTGGTTGTAGCCAGGCGGGAGAAACTTAGCATTGCTAAGACTGGATGTAAATCATCCGGACAAAGCCGCTTAACGATCCGACAAAGGATCTTGCATGGTTCTTCATTCGTCCACGAATTATAGAATCGGAAATACACATGCTGATTCTCGCCTTACCTTCTTTTTTTTTTTAAGCACATTTTTTGTTTTTTTTTTTCGTACGTCTTTTAGAAATACAGAACAGATGAAATCTCTGCCTGACCAAAGTTATTTTTTTTTTTTTTTTTTAATTTTATATAGCCGTAGTATCCTTTTTACTACTGTTTCACAGAAGCGCGATATTAATTACATTCAGCAAGTGTACGTTTTTTTATGTGATGTACAAAGAAGAAAAAGAAAGATTAGTTATAATAAATTATATAATAATAATATAGTGAACCATTATTTAGAGTAATTAAATTGTTACATTATTAAATAAAAATAATTGTTTTTTTATGAATTTACGAAACATCATACGATAAAAATCAATTTTAACACGCACAAAACAATGTGAAAAATAACGAATAGTGAAATAAAAAATAATTGGCAAATGTATGACATTCATTATGCAAAGCATAACTCTATCGATCTACATTGAAATATGATGTACTGAAATTATTATCTTTTAAATTCCAATGTAATTAACATAACATGTTATATGTATATATATATATATATATATATAAGTATAAACGCGTTTTCAAATGTGAACTTTAGCTCTTACGTTACAGCTGAACTACAGCCGGCGCTATACGGACAACCGGCTCTGTCGCGAAATACGAAGACAGCCACTCATGTAACTATTCGTTCAAAAACGTAGGGCTTAAAGAGTTAAGAATCACAAGATTTGTTTCTACTGATGTGTGAGAGCCAATCTTGTTTGTTTCTTTTTTCTGATAAGAGATTGTGTAAGCTTTTATATAAATTTAAGAATAGTTTAAGTTTTAGAAAGCGGAAATACCGTCAAAAAAAAAAAACGAACGTATGTACGTTTTTTTTATTTGTTGTCACAATAATCTTTCGAGTGTCTTTGCTTGGCAAGAAAAAGAATGTGTTTTATTGTTTCTTCAAGATTCTGTGATTTTTCTTCCTTCCGTGCTGCTGCTGATGGATGGATGACGAGAAAGAACTCTCGAACTCGGTCGGGTGAAGATAACGTTAGAATTCTTCAAGCATGCTGCTCGCCGTCGGTGTTCGCCAATAATGGTCGCTTGTATCGCGCCGGTGCGTCGTTCCAGACGCGTCGGCCATTCAGCTGTTGAATGCAGAAATAACTAGCTATCTGTTTGTCTCTCGTAGCCAGCTGCGGAAATTCATACACAGACCACAGTCTCCGGTTTCTGTTTGCGAAGCCACCCGGGGGCTCCTTTGTTGCGACAACGAATGAAACGTACCTACACTCATCCTCCCTCCCGTGTTACCTTCCGCTCTTCCACCCTCATCCTTCCTCCTCACTCTAGAATCGACTCTTCCTCTCGCGTTTCGCGCGCGCGCGCGAATGATCCGTCTCCTCTTTTTCTTCTTTCCTTTTTCTTTATTTACGCGGTCCGGCGCAGCGATCTGTCTCGCGGATTCGATATAACCAAGTTAAGCAATTGTCTTCGAGATAAATCGATTTGTGATTGTGACGTGCAAAATATTGAAGGCTTAACATTGTTCTATTAATAGAAACGAAGAAAACGCATTAATTTCTTCCCTTAAGGCCGAGGTTACATTTGAAAACAAAGCGAGACTTGCCGTACGAAAGAAAAAAGAAAAAAAAAAAAAGAAAAATAAGATTCTTGATCCAGCATCCTTTGGAGTATCTATTTTTTCAAGATAAAAACATAAGTAATTTCTAGTTTATTTCGGGACTGGACTCCCAGTGGGATTTATGTTACGGAGACAAAGTGTGGGATTTAAAGGTTAAAATAGCGGAAATGACGTTCACGTGACAGAAATTCATTTTCTTATTTAGTTTTTTATCTAAAAAAAAAGAACCAATAGGCAAGAAAGTAATAGTCCGACCTGTGGACTCAAACAGACTCGTTCGTGTGATCGCACATCGGAATTTCTAAATCATTATGTCGAGACAAATCAGCTGTTACCCATTACCGTAAGAGAAGAAAACAATTGAATATTAGATATAAATACAATTCAGTGTTTCAACTGACTTTTGTATAGAAAAATTTCGCCGTCTGTCGCTCTCCAACATCATAGTATTTTTAAAGATAACACATATCAGATTCACATACACACACACACACACACACATACATATACATTAGTTTAGAAATTATATTGTACCTGAGGTGGTGCGGCAAGACCAGACATAGCAGCAGATTGTTGTGCAGCCGCTGCTGCGGCTGCTGCCATGTTGGAAAGTTGTCCATACGCTGCAGGCGCGTAATAGGACGATATTCCCGCTTGTCCCATGCTACCTGCGGCCATTCCTGTGAATATGAGCCTCACAATGTAATATCTGTAACATCTACATACCTGTAATCTGCTTACGTACATGCTTAGCACATGCTTTACATTTATAATATATGTACTCAATACCCTAATGTTATAATGTTAAAATACCTACTATACCTACGTTAAATACCTACTATACTGTTTTTAAAAGATTGATATTTAGAATATTCATTATAAAAATATAAGACTACAATTTAACAACTTTAATGAGAACATGAATAACAAGTGTACAACGAAGCGTGCAATTGTGCCACTCAATTGTGTGAAAAAAAAAAACTGAAACCAGCAGACAATTAAGCGATATTAAACATCTTATTTTTCTCACAGCTTTATCGCTGTGAAAGAAATAAGATGTTACAAGGTCAACCACGGAATGATAATTTGTTGTTTCATGTGCGTCAGTAACTTATCGAATAAGACTAAAAAGCTCTTACTTCTTCTATACCAGACCGACCATTACTTCTAAATCGTCTGATATCATTCTGTAGCTGAATTATTTTAATAATCTTGAGCGTAGGAAAATTTAAAAGGCCAATGCGAATCAGTATACAAGATATTCGTGTATTTCAAAAAAATCTTTTGTGATAGAATAAATCCAAACGTTTCAATCCTCACATTAGGATCTTCTATGGATAACTAGTAATATAAAACAAACCAAAAAAAAAAAGAGGGAAGAATTAAATTAGTACAGTAAAAACGTGTACAAAAGAAAAAGAAAAATGATGTTACAAATAATAATTCTTACCAAGACGAAGTAAACAAATAATAAGATATAGTCAGCAGTGCATAATTTGCAATCCGGGTGTCATCTGATGTTAAAGAGCACAAAAAACGTTTTATAAAAAGAAAACGAAGTCAATGATTTAAAAAACAAAAAAACAATTAAATTGTCATACTTAGTTTAAAACTTTAAACACGAACAACTACCGGACTATTTTACAAACATGATATAAAAAATAATAATTATTTCCCCCCTCTTCTTTTTTTTTGTTTTACATTACTAGTTATCCACTGAAAAAGATTCTAATGTCAGGATTGAAACGTTTAGATTTATCTATCACAAAAGATTTTTTTGAAATACACGAATAAATTGTATACTAGCACGCATTGGCCTTTTAACTTTCTTGTTGTTTGTTAGATGAAAAGCGCCAGAATCCTATGTAGATATGTTCTTTGTTCTTCGTTTATAATAGAATTAAGTTACTTTTGTATACATATAGAGTACTTAAGCTTATAAGTATTTTATTTCAGTTTTTAATTTATTGTAGTAATAAGAAAAACTTAGTACTTAAATATTATTTATAAAAAATATTAAGATTTTATGTACTGCCGAACTAATTAGATTAAGCTAGGTTTAAGATAGATGTAAGTTAGCATAAGGTGTAGTTGTAAGTTAGCTTGCAAGATTATTTGTAAAATTATTTGTAAACATTGCAACTCTGAGAGGAGTCAACAAACTTATTTCTATTCTATTCTATGTACTGTCAAAGTACATGATTTTTGGTATAAACTTTCATTCGAGAATTTATCTCTATATTACACACACAGATTCATAGAATATATATCACTTACGTTACATGTAAAATGTCTTATTAAGATCAGGAATCATATAGATTATAAGAACTATGTAAATCATAAGACTTTAGATATTTTAAGTTACAATTGAAAAATTTGAACGCTTTGATTTTAAACGTATCATATGTACTTTTGAAATAAACTTTCATCGAGAGCTTATCTCCATATTATACACACAGGTTTATAAGATATATCATTTACATTACATATAAGCTTTCTTAGTATCATAAACTCTGTAGATTATAACAACTATATAAGCTATTAGATATTTTAAAGCTGAAATTCGAAAATTTTGAACGCATACTTTATTTGAAACATATGATTCGAGACAAATACATATCGGCATATTATTGATTAGTATTGATAATTGTCATTCAGTCATGCATCTCATCATCATATTATGAAATTTTCTCATGAGAGAGAAAAATTGACTACTAAAACTATTCAAAAGTTCTTGTCGTAAAAAAAAAAGAAAAGAATAAAAAAAAGAAAAGAATAAAAGACACAGTGTGTGTCAAGATATCTTTATCAAAATCTTTAGTCAAGATGTTTGATTTAATATATGTTGTATTAATTATATGTTGCATTAATATAATGAATATGTCATCTCAATGTAAATCGATCTGATATATCTTAACACAAAGATAGAGCGAAAAAGATGGGAGAGAAGCGCTAGAATAAATCCTCAAATAATTTCCCTTCGGCGCGGTAAAGCCGAAGGGAACTACTTTGCGAATCGTGTTCGCTCGAGGATTCATTAGACATCAGCACGCGAGCATAAACATGTCGCTGGCTCATTATTTATCGAATTGTCTTAAGTTCCCGAGGTATTATACAAAAGTCCACGACTCGATGATTATGCCTAGCACTTCCCTTTGCACACACTCGTGATCGTAAATCCGTTATTTGTTGAACTAAAAAAAAAAAGAACAGCTCCCTATAAAGAGTATGTTTGATAATTTATGTTCTTACATGTATATATAAGTATGTGTCTTTTTCATCTCTTTTTTTTTGTTTTTACGCGAATAAAAGAGTTAAAAATTACAAAAATATGTTATGTTCTTTTTCTTTTGTTCAATAATCTTTATTAATATAATTTATTTTCGAGCCTATAATATTATTATAATGAATCAGTCTAAATTGTACAAAACTAACGCATTAGTGCAACTGTCATAAATCATTATCAAGATTGTTATCAATTGCTTTAAACTAATAATTGTTGTCTTACATTCTTAAACGAGCAGGTGCGTTACATAAACAAAACTTTGAGTTGACATTTCAACTTTAAGCCGACAATTGACTCCTATCACCCATGCACTTTTCCTATCATGCATCATTGTAACATATAAATACACACGATCGTGAAGAAGCATAAATGACCAAAAAAAAAACTAAATAAACATAAGAACAAAAAAAATTTAGAGAATAAACTACAAAATATATATCTTAATTATGTTTCAATTATATTTCATTAGATTAAACAAAAATCTTCAATTATTCGTTCAATTATCTCTTCGGCTTGCGAATATAAATATTGTATTGTCTCTTGCGCGTGTTTCTTGTTCAAAAGTATCTATGTATAAACTATGCACGAATTTCAATTCAAACTTGAATGGAAATGTGAATATGAGAAGAGATATCATTGAAGAAGGAAATGCGTTCACAAGAGATGCAAACGGAAGAAGCAGAAGAGACTTCTGCGTATTCAATATATATATATATATATATATCGGAGACCGGTCCAGCAGCCTCGCGGTCTAAGTGCGAGGGCTGCGATTGGGAGGTTCGGAATCCATACCGTCGAATTTTTCCGGGCCGTTCTCTTTCAAGTCGAATTTATCGATTGAAAAAGCGAATTAAATCGGGCCTCCAATCAGCTTGAATTGATTGTAACTCGATAATACAAATATATTCCCGAGAGCCGTCGAAATAAAGCCAGAAAGAACAACGCTTGTCGGATTATGAAAAAGATGATCAAAATGATGAATAAGCAAAAAGTATGAATAGGCAAATATCGAGTTTGCTTGAAAAATGTGCGTTGTATTACGATGTAATGCAAATAACGAGTTCGTATACGCGCGCCCCGTCCTTTGTGATAGCGTCACAAAAAGAGTGCAATTATTAAATTACAAATCCCCACATTCATCATGCATAATGCGTTTACGCCTTCGCTTCGTGTTAATTAAACAAATTGGTAGCACATAGCTCGTTTTCTGTATTCTTCTACCGCTTTCGCGCTCGCCTTCATTATGTCCGCTCAATTGTCACAATAAACTACCGACAGACGTGACGTCAACGCAAGTGTTTGGACACGAGTGTTTACGCAACTGCGAAAAGTGCAATATTTACAACAACACACACTACTTTGATACGTTGCAGCAGCGCAACAAAATCATTTTTGCAAAATGATTGGAAAAGAAAAAAAACCAAGAATTTAGAATTATTTAGAAAGAAAACAGAAACGTCTTTGTGCGTACAACATCCAAAAAATAAAATAAATTAAAGTGCATCTTTGTCAAGCATATTATTTATACTTGAGATATAAGCAATTGTAATTTTTCAAAGCATTTTAACCTTTACAGACCCGACATTTTTTCGTGAAATCTTGTGTATTCGATACTCAAAACTTGTATACACATTTAACGTATGTCTTATATAAAATTATCGCGCAGAGAATCACTATATATTAATTCGGCCGGCCTTATAAAGATTATCATGCGGTTTTTAATTTTAATAAAATACTTTAACTTGTATTAATTTGTGTATAGAATCAAATATAGACTAGAACAGAAGTGACTTGCCAGCTCGGAGAGCATCCATGGGAACACTTGGATATGGAATACTGTAAGGATATCCTTCCTTACGCAAAGTTTTCGGCTTCCGCCGCGGTCTGTACTTGTAATCCGGATGTTCCTTCATGTGCTGAGCACGTAGTCTTTTTGCTTGGTCGATAAACGGCCTTTTCTCGTCCTCTGTGAGAAGTTTCCATTCTGCTCCTGCAACAAATTTTTACTGTATACTAACTATACAACAAATGGGCAATCGATTTGCGTGATTAACTGTACGACTGACTATTATTGTTATTATTTTCTGAAAACAAATAATTTTGTCTAACAAACGCAACCAATTTAAGTAAGTGTCATGTTAATTAGATTAATTGTCCTTAAGAATATAACTTGAGTTTTCAAAAATTTGTCAAAATCAAAAGTGAAAAACTGGACACGTAAAATATTAAGGAGCTCAGCGACTGTTTCTTTTGCACACATACAATGCTAATTCTATTCTCAATCCTAATTCTATTCTCGTAAAAAAATAATCTTTTAATACGGAACAGACATCACGACAGATACTCATTAAGCGATTTAAACTTTCGTGATTCTCATTTTCTGTGACAATCTTTGTTGACAGTTTTTTTGTGACAGTTTTTTTGACAGTTTCTTGACAGTTTCTCGACAGTTTTGTTTTTTTCCAAAGGACGCATGTATTTTTTAACATCAGACGTATATTTCTTTTTTTTGTTACTCGTAATCCTGACGATGCAAGTTCGACGACGGCTTCAAGTTGAGTCGAACCCTTGTGCTAACAGGAAACGCAGGAAACGTTTTCCAATTTCCACGTTTCATCGTCGGGGACAAGTTCGGGAAGGGTTGGAGGGAGAGCGTTCGATCGATCGACGATGCAGTAACTGCATTGCCGATCATTTCGTCTTTCCACAGTCTTCTGTCTGTGTCTCAAACAACAATTCATTTCCCTTTAACGTATTTCAACGTGAGATATTAATGTAAATTACCAGAATCTCGCATCGTCGAATTTTGTGGTTTCTTCTCTTCTCTTTCGTCACGAGAGAAATAATGAACTGCTCGAAATAAAATCGACAATCCACCATCAACATATTCTTTGTCGGCTTTTCTTTAACAACATCGGTCGTGTCGCAGAAACGAGAGCGACGTCACGGCCACGCCGGTGTGACACTCTCTCCTTCCTTTTCTTCTCTGCCAATTCTTCTTCTCTGTCTTCACCGCCCTCGTCCATTAATTAACAGGCTTTGTACTTTTAAACGATGTTAAATAAACGGCATTGTCCGCCGGCGAAAGGACTGAAAAGCGGGTGCTATTGTGCTTTAAAGCCCGCTTCTCGTTGTCGATCGTGGTTGGCGTCGGTGTAGCCGCCGTCGTCGTCGTCGTCGTCGTCGTCGTCGTCGTCGTCGTCGTGAATGCCAACTTACTAATACCATCAGTCCCGGGAAGTCTTTGTTCTAAACAAATACGTCGAACCTCGCCCACCTCTCGTATACCGCATACCCACTCAACCCACCCCTTTCCACCGTACCACCTGTCTTTCAGGGAAAACGTGTATCGATTGGATAAGGCATAATATAAATAGAAAGCAGAGTTACCCCTTTGCGTGAGCGGGAGCTGTCGCCGCGTTTTTAAATCCCAAAGACAAATTCGCACACACGATTTGTCAATTTGTTGACTTGGACATTGGCTTTGTTACTCTAAATTATACGTCAGCTGATGGTCAGTCTTCTTGCATCGTTAATTTGTTGATTATTATGTTGAGTTGAAAAATTGTAACAGCGTTTCAAGTTACATCATTCAAATTGCATTTTTCGTTTCTGCGACATCACATGTCTCTCTATGAGATTACTTTGACGCTCTTCACTACTGAATTCTCTGGTAAAATAAATCTGCGTCTCGTGAGATGACCGTGTCCCGCCAACGTGGCAGCCATTGTTGGCGTAGCGCAGTGCAAACCCCCTCCGGGGAATATTGTATCGCCGTTGTATCAGCCGGTGTCTGGGTCGGTGTCGTATCCAGCGAGTTCCGTTTCTGGAGAATGCCAGAGCCGGGGCTTCGCTCTTTGTGCGCGTCTCGGCGACGGCCGACAACAAGTGGTAATTAATTCTGTGCAAAACAATCAGCTCGCCGCGCTGGCGGAAGACGAGGTAGTGGAGCGGGTGGAAGGCAATGTAGGGGTTAAAAACGATTCGTACGTAATGAAACCCTCCTCCTGAAATTTCTGAAAGCGTTTGAACACGAATCGCAATGGAATAGGTATAAAATATGTGTGCCAAAAACTTCAATTTTCCAACTTGAAGAAATGGATTAATTGCATTATATGGATTAATTGCGCAGCTTTAGAAATCTGTGTTTAACGCGATTATTTGTTCATCTTCTTCTTCTGTTCTATCAGGTTCTCCCCTTGTCGGACGGCCACAAATGATATCTTGAGAAAAAGATGTTGCCTTCACTAATGTGGAGTTCACTCCTGTAGGGATGCGACGTATAATAACAACAAATTTTAGGTGGATCCTGAGTCACCGGAAATGCTTACAAGCTGATTGGAGGTCCAATTCAGTTCACTTTCCAATCGATAAAATTCGATTGAAGAATGTGACCGGCCCGGAAAAATCCGAAAGTGGAGATTTGAACTCGGGACTTTCTCACAGCTCCCGCACTCAAAGAGTAATAGACCAATCAGTTTAATTTATTTATCAATAAATTATTTGATATATTGATTATCTCTTTTTCTTTCGGAAGTGCTTAATTTGTTTATCAGTGCAATTAATACAAAGCACACCAAAGTTCGACATTCAATGCGTCATTATATCGCATGTCATTAAATATATTTATCAATCAAATTTGATCAGGAATAGGCAGTTCTCAAATGTTAGTAATGTTATTCTTGCATAGAGTATTCTGCTTAATAATGAAAACACAATTACAGCAAGAAAAACCAGTAGCCTGAATTCTCAAGCTTGTAGAAACGTGCGAGCTTTCCATTCGCGACGACAATTGCACACATTCGAGAGGGACACGTAAAAGTATCGTGTTTTCAAACGGCAATGATGTTGCACTGCGTGTATATATATATATATATGTACACTTTATAATTCTCGTACGCTTACGTCAGAGAGAGAGAGACATACGTCATCGGATAAGCGTTACGTTCGATAATAGCCGCGGGATTTCATTAAATACCATTCAGCGGCCGACGTGCGGTATAATTACGTCGTTAAATAAAGCGACACGGCTAAAGGGAAATCCTATCTCGAGTCCTCTTCGCGTGCTACGCTAATAGCCTTTACCTTTTCTTACGGCGCGAAAACAATGGCGCCGTTATTCTCGTTACCGGCGTCGTATCGTACCAATTAAGAAGATGCCTCGAAGGCACGCGTATTATTCGCTATATACTCGATTTTCAGGACCCTTTGCGAGGCAGACGGCAGTTTTCATCCTTTCTTCTCGTGGCGAATACAATCTCTTAGGGATATCTCTTATGTGATTTAACACAAATCGTCGTACAACCAAATAGTTGTCTTTGACGCCGGATGGATTATTTTATGGTCAAACTTTGAATGTGTTCTCTGACGTCGTTATATCATCCCTCTGAATTGTGAATCTTTGAGTCTATTTCTGTGTCCAGCATCTTTCGAAATTCTTCAGAAACAGTCACAATGTTACGGCAAAATTTGTTTAGTATTTTAAAATAAAAAAAAATATGCAAAACCTATACGTGTCGCTTTTAAAATATCAAAAAAAATAGTTCAAGATGATTTATGTAGATACGAAGAGAGTTTCTCGGTTTTTTAAAACCGATTTTGGAAATTCTTGGTGAAAATATATTTTAAAAATAAACGACACGTTGTACTTGCAACTGCACTCTTGTGTTCTCTTAATCTTTCGCAAACTTTTCCGCGTGCGAATCTCTTCTTGCAAAATTCGCTGAAGAAACGGATTTCGTTTATGAGTGTCTCGAAGTGGAACGACGGAGATTTTCGCCTTTGTGACACAAAGAGCGGCTCAAAGTAGTGACGGAGAGAGAAAAAGAGAGAGAAAGCTGCTTTTAAGGGA
>QVNW01001645.1:0-30522 GCA_014825475.1 Pseudomyrmex flavicornis
AGGTGAATGATGTCAGAAGGTAGGTCGTGACGTCAGAAAATAACCTGGAGAGCAGGTCGCGTGGCGCTACCGTGGTCGCTCGTTAATTTGTAGATGCCGAGGGAGACGGAGACTCGTCCTCGTTTCTATATTAGGACCTAATGCTCGTTTTTTTTACGCGTCGTCACGTGGGCGTTTCCAAGGAAAAGTCGGGCTTTCTTTGTGGACAAAATAAACAATTTGAGAAATTATGTTATAAATATATCATCAAGTCGAGGGAGATCAATGCGCGTCTGAATGCGCGTGTGACTCTTAACATGCGAGCCAACTGGACCGTGTAAATTACATTCAATACACAAGCTGGTATATAATATTGATCGTCTAGCTACGATATCAATGAACGACATTTATACCGCGATTCTGTTCTAGAAAATGGAATAGCCTGTGCCACTTTTATGAATGAAAATAGTGTTAGAAGAGAAGAAAGTTCTCTCTCGCGCGAGCGACGAAGCTTTCGCGACGAACGGAGATTAAGGCAAATCGAACGGATCGAAGATTAAATTTGCAGAAATTTGCCGAGGAATAAAATTCCGATAACAACATCTCGATGTTGCTTTATCGTAACCGAATATGCCGCGGAACGTTGCGCTGAGCCCTGTCCCAGTTTAATGTAGTCGCGTGACGTCATTAGACGCGTCAAGAAGAATCTCTACCGCTACCATAAAGCACATCTGTTAGATCTTCTTTTTTTAAGTGTCAGCAGTGCCCAGTTTTGCTGACACTAATTTATATAACACAACAATATAATCGCTTAATATTAAAAACAAAACTCCGAAACGAGACGATAATATCGCAAATTCCGCGGAAAAGGACGTGCGCAATCATTCAATCAGCACGATTTAAATCGAAGTGCAGGAGCACCAGGGAATAAATTGACGAATCAATTGCCAATCTGATAACAAGCTCTTTTTTTTTTAGCGACGCTGCTCATTTTTCGCCACCTCGTATATTTGTCTCTGGCGAAGAGGGCGCGGTATCTCGGTAACGAGTTAAAAGGGACGTGCGGTCAGAACAGGACGTAGGCTTATGGAAAGGAAGAGGATGACAGGGGTAACCGAAGAGGGGTTTTAACGGTGGAACGGCATCATCCAGCTCGAATACGTTGACCCTTTCTGACTAAGTAGCGCGACCTACTAACCGTCTTGAAAACCGCGATCGCTTATTAGGAGGACTCTCGGCGGGTGTTTTCTATCGGGAGAAGCACATCTGCACGAAGCTCGCGTCCGCCGCCGTTTGATGCATGTGACGATTTATCCGACGCAACGAAATTACACGCACGAAACTCAACACAAAGAGTAGGGCAACAACACACCCGGACAGGTTTAAACTTCTATGCAAATAGGAGGTCACGAGTGTGGAAAAATACCTTTCGTTTTGCAATTCAAAAAAGAACACGGATTATTAGAAAGATATTCAGTGACATTTTTCTGAACATACATATGTGTAAAATATTTATAAAGCGGGAATGTACATGTGCATATATTTTATAAATAACTCGAGGTCATATGTATAGATTTTATATGTACATAAAATAACCCTGTAAAAACTTAAAAGAGTGTGGAAAAAAAACCGAGATGCATTTATTTAAAATGAAAAATACACGCGAAATCTTTCTTATCGATCGCATCGTTTCAACGATCACGTGGGAATCGAGAAACGTGAGCAACGATGCGCAATTGATTCCCGGGTTCAATCGGGAGTATATCTGTTAGCGTTAAAAGCCAAAGTGAGGTTGATTCTAGGATTGACTGGTCAATGCGCGGAACAACGGTCAAAGTCCGAATGGACATTTTAGACGTATATAATATATGGATGGGAGGAGGGGCTTCGTCCCTCTCCCTGCACCCCGTCCCCATAAAAACCTAACCCAACCTAACCTATAATAATAAATGTCACTGCAACAATAGCGTACATTGAAAAGTATGCTAAAAACCTTATTTCGGTCTTTGACCATGCTCCGCGAATTGACCAGTCAATCACGCTAATATATCGATAACACGGATCGTCGACGCGTCTCAAGTGGAGCGTTGACAATTGAGCTTAAGACGCCACTTGTCTTCGGTGCGCGCGCGACGACTTTATATTCCGGAGCAATTAAAGCCGATTAAAACAGCTGCGACCGGCAAGTGGCCGACCAATCGCGCGAAGGAATTTAACGTGACGCAAGTATTTTTTTTCTCCTCCTCCATTATACTTCACGGAGATCAGATCCAACATTTTCTTCTCGTCTGTCACATAAAACCATAATCCCCCGACAATTCTAACGTGATACCTGTAACACGCGACGCGTATATTGTTACTTTGTCGTTTCGCTTATTTTCGACCTTGCTTTATTCCGACGTTATTTCGAAATCTGTTAGATCTGTACGTGTGTGTTTGTTATTTCAAAATGTCAAAGAGATCACTTCTCTGTAAGAATCACGTAAAGCCGTGCTTTCTTCGCCATTGGTCATTCTTTGCA
Source organism: Pseudomyrmex flavicornis (assembly GCA_014825475.1). Lineage (NCBI taxonomy): Eukaryota > Metazoa > Arthropoda > Insecta > Hymenoptera > Formicidae > Pseudomyrmex > Pseudomyrmex flavicornis. Next base: position 2,501 of record QVNW01001645.1, read on the forward strand.
TGACTCATATGGATGTAGAAGAAAGCCAAGTGCGTGAAGAAATCGCGATAAAAGCTATCTACAGCACTAATAAGGAAGCGGAAAAAATAATCTGATTTAGCGATAAACTGTGACAAAAAAAATGTTTACAGAAAATCAGATTGTTAGTTCTGTTGCAAAGATAATTGAGATACTAATAAGATAATAAATTGAGATATTTACAAAGAAAATTCGTTAAACAACAATAAAATATAGAATGTAATTTAAATTATTTTTTATATGGTTTGTTATTCCGAGTTACTAACGTTTGTTTATATTGTGGAAAATATTGATTGTGTCTTAATAAAAGTTCAGACAAGTATGCACGCAACAGAAACGAAAAATGCTTAAGCAGCATTAGTTATGTAAGAAAATTCAAAGATTTTGCGTCACGCTTTTCGTTTCTCAGAATCAATATCTTGCGAAAGATGCAGTAGAAATTACCAGTCAAGAGTTAATCTTAGCAATAGGCAAGAAACGCCCAATTAGTCTCGTCACTCAACTCTACTCGTCATTTCTATTTACGATCGCTCTAAACTTTTTCTGATCAGATCTAGTAAATAATTGTCTGTTAAGATTTGGTAACAAATAACAAGTAATACGTGACTGTCATTATTCCGGTAACAGAGTAAAAATACTAGTTTTAATAGCAATCGTTTCTTCTTTCAATTATCTAAAATTTTATTGAGAGAGAAAGAGAATAAAGATTGAAAAATTGCAATGAACACCATTAAACTCGTCTATTTTAACGCAAAAATCAATTAACAGTAATCTCTAGAAACCGAGCGTTTTGTACCGAAAAGTTTTTGCATTTCTTTTTTTAAGCATACACAGACGCTTGCAGATTTTGTGCCGACGAAAACTTCGGACTTCGTTTTTCGTCGAGATTCTGTATATTATGCAAGACGACTCGCGTTACACACGCGCGTATTATACGCTGCGAGATAACCCAAGTCATCGTCAAACAAACGTCACAGGCGTCACTTCGCCGAAGGAGAACCGGTGCGCGTCCGGACGTCTTCGGAACATGACGCGTAAACATTCCTGAAGACAAAAACATTCGCGATCGCGCAATTTTGAAACTTCTCACACATGTAAATCAATCATGTTTTACTCTTTAAACAAAAATAGAATACTATATCATTTTGAATTTGATTAAAAACTGGATATATGAGACGTTCTCTTTTTTTACATAATAAATATATAAAATTCAGCAATAAAGTTCTTAACTCTCATTTATATAAATAAAAAAAATTTCTCTTTTCGCGATTATCATAAACGCTCAACGCTGCTTTAAATTAATGTGTGACTAATGTATGTAATAAAAACTTCTCAAGTAATTTCGCGAGCAGAAAAACACGAATCAATGACAAGTACGTTGTACGTTCTCGTACGTGTTTCTACAATGAAGAAAAAGACTGTGTGCGCAGGAAGATTCTCGTTATCGCTCCTGAACAAACTCTGACTCACCGAGGCTGGGTCAGACGATCTTCAAGTTCTTTTTTTTTTTTTTTTTCTAACTCTTGAAATATCACAGAATTCATTTCAATTTCACGGAAGCTCGCTTTGATCAATGAATTTCATCGATAATAGAGTCGCGTCATACATTCGAGCAACGCTCGATCTATTTCCGGCATATGTACTACTACTCGCGTACTTTGCCGACGCTGACGACAGTTCGCGTTAACCGACGTCGGTAAGAAAACCGAACTCTTTCTTTCTCTCTCGAATATATGCAAATATAAAGAAAGCGGTGTTATGAATGTAGCGCCGCGACGTACGGCAGACGAGGTGAAGCGAGACGTTTACGATGCTCGCGCAATCGAACAGCGAGAACCTTCAGCAAGCGGAACCGAGTTTTCACGCGTCGTTTCAACACGGCGCAGAGCATTTCGCAGAAATCGAGAATGGCAGTTGCCGTCATCGAACGTGTCTCTCGTCGTCTTTGGCGGGGAACCGGCGCGATTGAAATAACGGCAAGCGCCGAGATTTTGACAGAGCGTAGGCCTATAGGCGGTCGCCATGATGGCTCTCTCGGCGGATATCGAGTGGCACGAAGGGCCGGGTGACTCGAGAGAGCCGGAGAGTAGTAGCAGTCGTGAGAAACTCGAGATAAAGAATTTTTACGTCACATACCCGATTGCTGTGAAACTTTGGTCTTTCTCCGCTCCTCTCGGCTTTCCGTATCCTCCTTTCTCACTGCCTTCGCTCGCACTCGCTCCCGCTCTTCCTCGGATCTTCCTCGTCGTCGTTCACGGCTCACATTAATGACGCCGTACTTTCCTTGTTACACCTCTCTCTCTCTCTCTCTTTCTGTTTCTCGCCTCGAGACACCGTCAGTGGGTAAAAGGAACGCACGGTTGAACCCAAGCTTGTCGCAATTCTACCTTCTAGAAATCACTGTCACCGCACCAGGTCGCCTTTTTTTTGAGGTTGAGTGTTGCGACGCACGCAGTGCGGTGCGCTTCAACGAATCGAAATGCACAAAATTAATCGGCGCCCAGACTAATTATTACGGTCGGAGAGATAGTTTTTTTGTTCAACGACAGCACACGAGAGAACTCGACACGAACGACGAAACGAAGCAAGCGGAGCTGCTGCTGCTGCTCCAACACGACGGTCTAGCGCGCGGCAGGCAGGGTGGGGCTCCGTGCGTTGAAAGTCGTGAACCCCGTATGTATAGCCAGGAGCCGCAGCACCGGCAGCCGAAGATTGCCGAGCGCCGCCGAACGCCAGTCGGCGCCGTAGTTTCGTCAGTTTTCAAATGGAACCGGCGCTCGTCGCGTCGAGTTGACGGCTTTATATATCGCGTTCTTCTTCGAAAAGGTGTTTTTATCGCGCGGTTTTATCACAATACTATCGAATATCTCTTAATTCATTCGCGTTATTATGACGCATGTGTTTTCGGAAATACGTGACTTCGTACACATAACATGTCTCGTTAGCGAATTCGATACGAATGTTGTACATATGTCTGTACGAGATACGAAACTCGCGGAGACGCGCGAATCTCTTGGTGGAAGACAGAAATTTAGGCGCACATATCGTATTTTTCGTCTCGCTACAGGTAAAAGTTTGATCTAGTAAAGAGTTACGAATTACTGGTGTCTGTTGCAATAGCTCACTTTTTTATCTGCAATTCTCCGAGTATCGACAAATTTAACGTGATGATTCTGAAGTGTGCCGACAGAGGTCGCGATTGTCTCGAATCATTGATTTTGATACGCGACATCGTACACAGTCGGTTCACAAAAGTACGTATTCCCGCTTATAATTGCATCTAATAATACGGCATAAAAAATTAAAATGAACTAAAAATATATATTCTATTATAAAGAATTGCAGATAGACGCACAAGTTTGTTAAATAATAATTCACTTAATCAATATATTTTCGAGAAAAATTGAAAACACGCAAATATATTTTTTATATTTGTGTCAAACAGATTGCAAGCCGCCATTGATGCTAAAAAGAGAAGCTCAACGAAATAATAAAACGATATAAACATCTTTACTATTCCTGTAAGTACAATTTTGCAATGTGACATTTTGTGTTTGTTGAAAACAGAGCTTTTTGTTTTATCTTACGTAAAGCTTGATCACACATATATGATATATGAACTTTGTGTAAAAACTGTCGATCGTTATTTACTGTCACGCTCTCAGCATCTTTTTCGCATATACATAATGTCACAAAACACCTCTCATATTTAAAAGTCGATTGTTCAACGAGAATATTACGACGTCAAAATAGTATTGGAATTTTATATTGAAAATCTCGATCTTTTTATCTTTAAAAACTAAAGCTTTAACAACAATTATAGAAACAAATTTTTGTTACATGTAACATATAAATTTTAAAACGACTTTATGCATATTAAATGTTTTACTTGAAATCTAATAAATGATTTGCAAATATATTTAAGATTTATCACATATGTGATAAATCTTAAATAGCGTTGATTAAAATTTTTGCTCCGATTTTTGAACTTTTCAAATTCACAGCGCGTTACTAAGTTTTACTTTTCGCAAAACTTTTTATGGCAACAAATAGATATACTAGCTCTTTCTCTCTCTTTCTCGTTGCGTCTCCCGAGCACAATAAAACCGAGAATTAAAATTAGGGAACACAAAACTCGCGACGTTGTTACGTCTTCATAAATTAATCCGTACAATGCGTATCTCGCACAACGGCTGTGACCCCGAAGCTTCGTTATCCCCGATGCGGAAGACAGAAGGGCGCCATGGGGAGGGTGACCGGAGAGACTTGTGTGTGGAACCTTATCAATATTATCAGTGGACGCGCGTTACGAGAGGGAAGGTTGCGAACGACGATGGAACGGTGTGTGTGGTCGTAGTGGGTAACCCCAGGTGGGGATGTGTTTCACGACGCAGGCGCCGTGTGCATTAAGCCGTCCCCCCCGTTACGTACCGACGTCGCCGGCGTCGTCGTCGTCGTCGTCGTCGCCCGCCGCCGCCGTCGTCGTCGAGAGAGAGAGACGTCGGTCCGTCTCGCGCCTCTTCTCGCGTTCTCAGTTCTCCGACCGAACACACGACGGCGACTCGCCAACCGCGAAACTCGGGCTAAATACAAAGAATACCCGCGTTCACGGTGACCATCGGCCACTCGAAGCTGAAATCCACAAAGGACATCCCGAGACACCCCTGTGTACATAGCGTCGCGGCGTTGACGAGGGGAAAAGGGAGGCTAGGAGCACGCGGACGGAGCAACAGTGTTCGGTGACCTTCCTCTGGAGTACGTTGTGCAGAAACGATGATACGAGAGGGCTAACAGTAGGGTGTTCTCACCGATGACAAAGGATCCTCGTAAAGGGGTCGAAGATCTGGCAGGGTCAGCGAGAGGGCATCGTATCTCCGCGATTCGGTTTGTCGACCCGCGAAGGCGTGGTAGGTCGTTTGCGTGCGTTCATCCGACAGCGCAGCTCCGAAACCACGTGAAACATGAGCTTTACAGTGAAATCAACTATGAGATGTGTCCAGTGAATCGGAGTGTTAATATAAAATAATAAGTTTTTTTGTGACAATAAAATCGGAGAAACGAGAGAGAGAGAGAGAGAGAGGGAAAAACTCACAGAGCACTTGCTGTGTCCTTCGCGAATTATTATTATGTATCACCCGGAAACGTTGATCCTGATGTGGATGCGTCGTGCCCTCATTGTAACGATCTGACCTCTCACGACGCGCGTGTTTGTTCGTCGGTGATTCGCGAGATCGTATGCGGCGGGTCTTACGGGATTCGGCGTGGGCTTCTGCATGATCCGAGGGGATCCCGAGAAAGACCGCGACAACAGCGGTAGTAGGGCATGGTCGCGGAGGATGAGGAAGAAGTACAAAAATAGCTGTTCTCGTGGTTGAGCAAAGATGCACAGCTGACCGATCGCGGCAGAAGACGTGCGAGAAAGAAAGAACGAAGGAAAGAGAAAAAAGAAGAGAGAGAAAGAGAGAGAGAGAGAGAGAGAAAGAGGGAGAGAGACATAGCCGGACATTCGATTAGCGTCGGCGAACGCTGCGACTCGTGTCGGGACGAAGTGGAATCGATTCGATCGCGGCATTCCACGTAAACTCGACTGCAAACCACACCACGTGCCTTTACCGTTGTCGTGTACACCGTGGGACGCCTCTATCTCACCCCTGAGCATTGCGACGCCCTGTAACCCTCCTTTCGCACGAAACGTCGACTCATCGCGCGCGAAATCGAGTCGTTTTCCGACGAACAGAGTTCCCTCGTTCGAGCACGCGAGCGATCGAACAATCACGTCGTGGAAATGTCCGAGCCATGCGCCTCTACGAGACGTCCAAAGTCCGCAAGTTTCCTGGCGAAGTCTGACTTCGATCCCACGAAGTCGAAACGAGTCCGCGTGTATCGCGGAGAAGTGCCTCTGATCGGAAATTTCCTCAGGATCGAAACCTGGGGACTGTTAATCAGCGACGTCGCAACGCCGTCGCGTTGATATTTTTTCGGCTGAGCGCGCGCTCGATTCGCAAAAAATTAAATCGCGAAAATTGCGACGCGTCGCGACATTCTCGGTCTTTTTACGAATTGAAACGTGGAAATTGCGGGAAAACGACATGAGACGTTCCGAGCGAGAGAAAGACGAAACGCGTCGAGACGAACGTTGTCGGAGGATGGAGGCGTCATCGTAGCTCACTCTAAATCATCGACGACAAACGCGAACGTTCGCAGAACTGTGTCTGAATTCGCCAATCGCGTTCTAGAAGTCGTGAGAACGCCGGTCCAGTTATCCTTCACTATAAATAGATGTTTTCTCGCGTGGACCGCGTCTTTTGAGAGAGACACACACACACACACACACACACATACACAGAGCATACATAAATAATACATATATACACACACACAGACACACATAAATAATACATACATACATACACACACACACATACACGTCGCGAGAGACACGCACATTTTGAAAAGAGGCAACGCGTGCATGTGCGACACGTATGTGTCGCGGCCATTCAACAAGGTGGGACCGACTTTCCCCCGCGTCCTTTGGATCAACGGCGTGGAGGAATTGTCGCGACGTCCCGCATCGGCGATCTTAGATATACAAATCCTAGATAGACGAGAAGAACTCCGGGTCCAAAATCATGAACGTCGGCGAGTAAGAGAGATACAAGCGGCAAGGTTTTTTCCTCGTACAATCTCGTGCAAAACCGCGCAGCTGTCCATCTATTCAGGGACATCGCAAAGGACGAACAAAGACCAAAACAACGAGAGCACATCTAAGTATTTCTAGCAGAAAAATAGAACAAATATACATATATGTAGACACGGAACAAAGCTATTTACTTTGGACGACGATCTCTTTCTGATGTGGCGTCACCTTTTTCGTATTAATTAAGAAAACTTCGAAAGAAGCGGATAAACGCGTCGCCAGTCTGCGCGACGCCGTCACCGATTCAGCAGCAACGAATCTTTCCTTTGTTGCCCCTCGAGTCAAGTCGCGTTATGTTAACTCTGTCTTACGGCTAATCACTATGCTCAACTCGTGCTGTGCTTTTTTCTACCGTGCTCGTGCATTGTACGCCGCGAGTGTTTTCCTAGTGCTTTAGTGTTATTTACGCGGTAAATACCAATTGATAGAGAGAGATTAGGGCCCGGTGCGCCCACAGGACGAAACGCGGAAGTCTCTGGCTGCCCAGATATCTGGGAATTCCGTTCCTGAGATGCCTGTTAGACGGGGTCACGTGGCGCCCAGAACTACGATCATCGAGACCATCATCAGAAAATTCGATACTCACGGTAAGTAATCGCGATTGAAGGGAAAGAGAGAAACGCAATTGCGCATCGATTGCGCGTCGCGCGCGAAATAATTGACGAGCGAGTTTTCGTCGTGACCGACATGTTTTTTTAGAAATATAAAAATGTGGAGTCGTTGGAAATAATATTACTGTTTTGACGACGGTCATTTTGAGCGAGCAAATCGCAATCGAATAAAATTTTTAATACGGGCGCAGCGATAATCTGCGAGCGACGTTTTGCGCATGGGAAGTGATATCGATGCCACTGCATAACATTATCTTTTATTACGCAAATTATAATAATGACGTTTCTATCTGTCCCGATTAACTCAACAGTTTTGTTATTTAACTCGGTAGAATGCGCGGGAAAATCATTATCTGATCGAGAGAGAGAGAGAGAGAGAGAGAGAGAACAAACGCGAGCTTAAGACTTTAATGAACGTATTAGCATGAGTCGGAATATGATTATAATTTCGATCATACATATTTATACGTAATAATCAAGGTTTTTTTTAGTATAGCGTCGAATTGGTATTCATTTTCTTGTTTTGTCCTCAAACAAGAGATAAAAATATTCTCATTAATATATTTGATATTAAAATGAGAAAATGGGTTTGCGCGGGTCTAAGTTATCCGACACAATCGCAATTTTACATGCAAAACATCCCGCTCAGTTTGCTTTGTTCGTTTACCGCGACCGATTTCACGCCAAGGGTCAAGACTAAAAACATACGCGTAGATATGTACACGAAGACGAGATACTCGAAGTACCGGGAAGATATTCTGGTAGAAATATGAAGTACGTGCAGGCATCGAGCTAGGTGTTCATTTTCAATATTATGTAAAACATCCTGACTGTGGTGCAGAGCGAGTACGGAGGGACTCGGTTAAATGGGAGAAAGGGGTGGTTCTATGTCACAATGGGACAATGCATGTCACTGGCAATATCACTCTAGAAATGCCTCGGAGTCCTTGCGCGAGAGGAGAAATCGGTCGCGAGAGGAGGATCGAATTGATTGCGAAAAGGAAGAGAGATAAACGTAGACAGAGAGAGAGAATCGACGATTTCTTTTGCATAGTCGCGATTTGCTGACAAGAATTCTCCTTGAGAAGATTGCTTGTTTAGATAAAAACTTTGTGCTCTTGTAGAAAATTTTAATAAAAACGCATTCTCTTTTTTTTTTTTTTTTTTTTTTTTTTTTTTTTGTTAATTCTGATGAAGCAATTATTTTATATTTGTGTTCATATATAATTATGCAGATTTAAAAACGTTGAAGAAATGGATATGAAATATAAGAGATGCTATAACATGTGTATTGTACGTTGCTGATATTTTGCACAGTTTATATGTGAAAACAGTATTTTCAGATTTTAGTTCAAGGTTAACTGAATTAAATTATTAGGCGATATGAAAATTATCCCATATTTATATGGAGCGACAACATGATACATTGCAAAATGGAACACGTTGCTATAACGAAATGTTAATGTATGCGTTTGCGCGTAAATGATTATCATAAATTTTGCCGCGTGAATATTGAATTTCTTTGCATTTATAAAGAAATTTGTATTTCTCCTCTCTCTTTCAAACATACACTTCATATGGAATATTGCGGATATATATCTATATATGAAACATACTTGAGAATATTTTTTTTTTTTTATTTACATTCGAATATATCTCTATATTTTCTTATTTTTGTGGGTGTTTAACCCCATAAAATAGCATCCAATAAAATAACATTAAATACAGTAATGCATAAATCGTTAGTTTTTAAATACGATTCTGCAAATCGCAGAATCATCTTCCTCAGAGAACTTGGTCGGATTAAGTTTTTTAAAAAGAAACTGGAAAATTCCTTGAACAAGGAATTATCTTATGTCAGATAAAGGACTTTTTTTCGATTTTATTTTTGCTCTTCTTCTTCTTTTTTTTCTCTCTCTTTCTCTATCTCTCTTCTCGTTCTTAGAAAATCTACTACTTGAGAAAAATCAAGATATACAGAGATAAAGTGCAACGTACATAAATTTATATAAACACCCATTGTGTTTTTACCTAGATATTTAATTATTAGAAATAGATACGAATTGGCATATACACGCGGAATAGATTCCGCGAAATACCGCAACGACCATAGCGCGCAAAAGCAAGGTCGAGAGTTGTAATGTAATTGGATAATTTTCGGTGTGCCAATATTTCCGCTTGAATAACCACACGAACAAGCACGCGCGCACGTACACGCAATCTTTTTTCATAGTGTGAGCAAAAATCGCAAATACGTTCGGTGCTGAATATGAATACTGCTTTCATTAAATTCCCATAATGGAAGATGATTTCTCTGTTCCGTTTAATTTAATAAACAAACATAACGCTACAACACATACAACAGAGAACGTTAAAGCGAATGTGACATTAATCTTGATTAATCGTCGAATAAATGACCGCGATTCTCGCAGACTGTATGGCTTACATCGAGCGTAAGTGTCAAGTTTACTGACACTCGATACAGAAAAGTAAAGCGCGTAATGTGATTGGATAACGATTCCATGTATTGGATTCTCAGCATCAATATCGGTTCAACAACTCTCTTGCAACGGTCGATTTTCCCGTGTCGAAACAATGAATTCATCTTTGATGTTTGCGAATTTCTTTTGATTTTTCTTCGGATTTAACTTGTTCATACATTTAAGTACACCATCTGCTCTATCTCATCACATCACAGTATAAGTTGTTTTCTTATTTAGTAAATTGAAATCGTTAAATAGATGATATCAAAAAATAACTATTCTATTACGTAATTAAAGTTTTTAAATGTCGGTGAAATAGAACTTACTCGTACAAAATATCGTGAACGCGTGTAATTACATTGAAAAGCACTTTGATACAAGAATATTTCTCTCATTTACGTGTATACTTCAAAGAACCACTTTGTCGCGCTGATGACAATCGATAAATCGTCAAATCTCTTTCATTTTCCGTTGCTTTTGAGATTTGGTGACATTCAACGGGGAAAGTTCATGCGACAAAATCGTGTGCGCTCGACCAGTTTGCCTGCCTACAGGCACGAGGGATGAGGGTAATAGGCATTAACGCGATAACTTGTTTTTCTCTCTTTCTCTTTCTCTTTCTCTCTCTCCCTCTCCACGAGGAAGACCTTCGTGCACCAATTTATGTAATAAAAAATATGTATGTGTGCCAGTCAAGTCGTGGCTTCTAATCTGACGTCTCTTCCACAGCACCACTGGCCGTGTCCGTTCCAGGCGCGCGTTTACCCTTTTTTTTTCTCTTCTTACTCATTCGCTCGTCGCTCGTCACTTCTCTGTCGCGACCTAACGACCCTTACGACAGATCGTTCCACGTGTGCTCGATATTCTTCACCTGTCCTCTTGAACGGTAATCGAATATGACGTCGCGATTCTTCTCCCCACCGCGAAACGGATAAATTGTATTGCCGCATTGTGTATGCAAAAATATTAAACGCAATTCTAGAGAAGTCTCGCGGGAAAATTTGACGTTAAATTTTATCGAGAACGATTTTTCTTACACCGAACAGACGGGAATAAACAATCTCTACGTTCCGCCGCTTTCGCCGTAATCGACTTGATTTTCATCAAATCGGTTGAAGCGAGATCCGCGTTCTCTTTTATGTTCGGTCCCGACGGATAACACTTTTGGCTTTTTTTGCTACGATAATAGGGTCTGCGAAGACTCGATGGAATTTGAAAGTTCCGGCGTCTCTCTTCTCGGTATTGTATCTCCTCGACCTTTGGAAAAAAAAAAAAGCTTTTCTTCATACAAAAAGTCTGACGCGCTTTATTACAAGTACGCGTTGTCTCATGTAAGAAAACACTATCAAACGGAGCAAGAGACAACGTGATATAATTAAAATGATTAAAGAGCACTTTTTGTAAAGCGAAACATTAGGGTGTATTGATCAGTTTGTTCACGATACGATATCCAAGTGTAATTTTTTTCACGGAGAACATCTTCCAAATTATAAATCGATAAACTTGTAAATAAATTATGTTGTTATACGTGTGTGGATGCCGAACGCGTTTGAACGCCGTTAGTCTTCTCAAGGACGCGAAGTTCGTTTATAACGACGTTATCTCCGAAGAAGTGATATGTGCGCACGCACGCAGGACAAACGGCGTAGATTCGGTGTAGAGCCGGTAGAAACCGGAGCCGACAATGTGTGACACCAGGAACCTGGCACGAGCTTTTCCCATTCGTGTACGAAGCTATTAAAAGTCGACAATTGGGACTGCGGCGCTTAGACTTCTCTTACAGTTTTGTTGCGCCGCCGCGAGCTTTATCTCTCGCTCTCTCTCTCTCTTTATCTCGAAACTACTTAATCTTGTGGAACAATAAAGAGCGATCTGTCATCTCGATTCGTCGACAGAGGTAATAGATGCGCTGTCACTCACAAGCAACGCGCGTTCGCGTGTGTGCGTTCAATAGTCGGAGTTAAGTCGGCGCGTAATTTATTATCTGCTAATTATAAACTGTATATACGAATAATACGTTTCGAGACGTTCTGTTCTTCTCGTCTTGTCGTTTATTACGCAAATAAAATTTTATCACCGAAATGTTATGAACCGTTTAATGAGACGTTTTAATGAGTTTTAATTCTAAATCTTTTTTCGTATAAATATCCTAAGAGAAATTCAGGTCAAAAAGTAAGTTTGTATTAGAGTCGTCGGTTGTCTAAGATTGGCGTAATCGACTTCAAGCGGAGCCAGGCAGGATCCTTTATTTAGCCGCTTGAAAGTCCTTCTGACATTCGCACGAGACTGTAAGTTCTAAAAGTCACCATTACAGTAGATCAATCAGCCACTTAAGCTCCGCCGTTTTCAATCCCTTTGAACTTCTTCTTCATTTTGCCTCCCCACGAACGCTTTTGCACATCAAACGTTCGCGCTGCACAACGCGTGACTCGAAAATCTCTATCGGGAAACATTGATTTAACCACAATCAATCGCAAATTGAGGACACATCCCGACTGATTTATTTTTCCGATTCGTTTAATATAGAAAATTGTGACGGAAAAACGTCCCGTTACTCGACTACGTGGCGCTCAATCTTCTTCTTCGCGACGTCTAAAAATAATAATGGAAAAATTATACAAAATATTATTGTATGTAAAATTATGTAATCTATATATATATACATAACATATATAAGAGCCGTTTTCCGGTCGAAAAGATTTATATTTAGACTGTTTTTTTTATATAACCTACATCGCTTATTTCTCTGTCGTTGCTACTTTTTGTTGTCGCAACTGGCTGCTAATTTTTCATTTTAGGCAAACTCGAAAGACATGACATGCCGCGCGTCACGGTAATTTAAGAGATTTTCCTTCAGATTCACATTCGATACGGATTTATCGAACCGAATGGATCGGGGTCGATCAAAGATCGCGAGAGACCTCGATAGCGCCGACTGACCCACTTGCGCTCAAAAATCACGATGTGGCGAAAAGTCAAGTTGTAGTTGCGTCACGCGCGGCTTTGATCGTACTTGTCTTTTTTTTTTTTTTTTTTTTTCTTTCGATGACAATGACTCCGGGCAAGTTGACGGAAATGACGACGAATCGCCCGACAGATTCGCGCGATTTCGCTCGCGTTCGTCGCGTGACGCGCTTATGTGAACGCGATGCACGCGCACACGTTTTCGCGCGTGTAAATTCGTCCAGAAAAGTTGGACAGTCGCCAGAATGGATATTTAAAATTCTCCACAGTCCCCGAGATATTCGCCAGAAGTTTTTTTTTTTTTTTTTGCGCGCGCGCGGACACTAGTGGTATCGCGACGACAGCCATCTGCATGATATATCGTATTCGTGCGGGAACTGATAGGACAGCTACATTTCCTGATGGACTTGAAGAATCCATCAGCAAAATATTGTTCGAATATTCCATTTTTTTCTATTTTAATTTCTTACTGTGTGTATATTTGTCTACGTTTACTTTTTAGCATTAAGTTTATTTCGAAATTAGATGAAATATAACTTATTTGCAATTGTATCGAAGAACATGAAATATTTATTTTACATTTTTTCCAATATTTAAAATAAGAATATATATGCGTATGTACACTTTTTTTATGATGTTTACATTTTAGTGTATTTACAGCTTTATTTTTAATCCAAGGAAAAGGTCATTGTAGAAACGCGATACTTGCCTCGCCTATATTCGCTAAACATTGTCATCGTCAAACTATTTTTCAACCAACCTCGACCCTAAGACTTGATCGGCATTCGCGTGCGTTTGTCAGCTCTCTCGACTACGTAGTTATATATTCATTAGTGTATCGACAGTACACATCGATATAGATTTATTTTTAATCTCGGTTGAGATATTCGCGGGATTCCTTTGTGTTCATGTGACAGCCATACGTTTGTCACCGGATGACAGAGATCTTGGGCAATAAATAAATCGTCAAACTCGCATCGCGAGCCGAATAGTCCGCATATGCTTTCCGATAGAGGCTTTTATAATCTAACAAAATAGTATTCGCGCAAACTTCGCATAACCGCACGCGCCGATCTCCTATCCTAGAAAGAGAGAGAAAGAGATTATAAGTAAAGTTCACAGTCAAACGCCGTCAATTTCCACAAGTCTTCAAATACACATCTTACACACGTCGAATTGCTTACTTGCGGTACGAAAAAAAATTCAGAAGTTAGCGAAAGATATTTCCGCACGAAAAATAAACTTGGCGGAGAAAGTGAGAACTTTCAGAGATTTGTTAAGTGCCAAAAAAAAAAAAAAAAAAAGAACGTCGAGGTTCTTCGACGTCGTATCGGCGTCTCAATAACAATATTGCTAACGTTCGTGCTGTCGTTTAATTAGACACTTTCGAGGCGTTCAAGGTTCTCACATTCTTGCTTCGGAGTGTCGTGTGTGTATTAACACAGACGAAAATAATGTGGCTCGCAAAATCAGAATCGAATAGATCATCGTTAGACCGGCGCTCTCTGACGTGACGACTTTTATTTCGCTTATGCACATTCCTCCATCATCACCAGATGGATCGGTTGTTTATTTTACTCGATCGTACGAGAGGCGTGAAAGAGATCATTAATTTCGGTATGTTTCCCTTTGCCAGCGGGGGATATCCAGTCTAGCTTTGAAGATTGCGTTAGTACGAGGAGACCGAATGCACGCTTGCAGCGTGCTCAACGGCGGCGGCGTAGCGAGAGTTGCATTTCACGTACAGTCACTCTGTGTCACCCATGGGATATCAAACTCGCGATATTTCCCTATATATGCATACACAATAGGAAAATATCGATTATTCAAGAAACGATAGCATTTATATTCCGAAAACGTTATCTGATACACAATTCGATATGGATATCTATGCGTTTGCACAGTCGCAAATATAATTATTCCGCGATACGTATAAGAGCGACACTTTGAGTCACGCGAGGAGGAACGTATCGAGTATCTTCTATTTGTGACGAGAAATTTTGAAAACAACAGTCGCATCTCATCCGTACATCCCGCGGAAAGATCGGACGCGAAGATTTTCAATTTATCTCGCAAATTGGACAGAGTACGCTGCTGGTTCGCGGTAAACTTGCATTTACCGGAAAAGCTGTGATTCGTCTTCCCGAGCGCGTCGCTTTGATGCCGCTCACATCGCCTCGGTGAGCTCTAATTACTTCGCCCTCCGCATCTTCCGTTCCGCAATTTTGCGACTTCACGTGTGTCCAAGGATCGCGTGGCTCGGCCAGGTTTATTATTTCTCGCCGCCGATTTCCTTTGAATATCATCCGTTTTCTTCGCAACAAGGCCGAGACCTTGGAGGCACATTGGCAATCTCTAATAAAACTTTTCGCGCGCCCAAAGCCGTCGTCGTCACAGACGCGCGAGACGTTTCCCGCGCGTTTTTTTATCGAACGCCCACCGCGAACGAGCCACCGGCTTATTTTCCTTCGACAAAAACCGACAATTTCATACCGCGAGATATCGCTGCATTCGCGATTCTTCGCGAGATCAAAATAAACCGGGTTTCCACATATACGCAGAACGAAATCACATGTTCGAATCTTGAATCAATTTCACGTGCACGTAGTTGAAATATGCGACGATAAAAGCGCCCATTGTTGGTGCTCTAAAATATATTGATTGATTGACGTATCGTCATATTCGATTTTGAATTGAAATTGTTTGGAATTTCAACAGAGCGAAAACGCGACCTACCATCAACACCAATTTCTTTTTTTGATAAGTTCAACGATAACACATTATGTTGTTTCTTTTGCCATAATGACGCAGGCGCTCGAAATATTCCGATGACTGAGTTACATCTCTCGCGGATCTTAAAGTTGTCGTTCTTTCGTAGAACTTCTATTTTCTTCTTCTGCCGCGCGAGCAATATAGCGCAAATGCGTTCTTGGCACCGAATGCGAGCTGCATTCTTTGTCGGTGTCCCCTCTGTCGAACGGAAACAACTTGACAAAACGCAAAGATGGGTAACGCCCGCCGAGAAGAAAACAATGGCGACCGATCGAAGCGTTTCATCGGCCATATGCGACTTTGTAATTGTATCTTCTCGTTGCAAGGCCACTTATATACGCGCGAATGCAAAGTTTACACCTTTCTTTCTCCATTATTAAGATAATTGTTGTCTCATATTTTATCGTGTTCTAATTATTTTGAAGAATATTATATTACACCGTTTGTCTCAGCTACAATTAAAATTTAATTGTTTGGAACATCTCGCACTCTTTTAATCTCGAAAACACACATTTTGACACAACGACATTTTTCACAGAGAAAATTGTCCGGACAAAGAAACTCGTTATTAAGTTTTAACGTTAAAAGAGAAATAAATGCACGAGAACTGCGAATTACGCGCGATATAAGGTTAGCGGTTCAAAGAGACAAGGGCTCAAACGGTCAGTAGATCGTCGAAGTAGATCTCGCGTTTAAGTAACATCCTTGGCAAAGGGTCACAACAGGGCCTGTTCGTTGATGCGAAGTCGGCGAATTCTATTTCTAGTCTACGGCCCATAAACTTCGCCGCGATAGGTCGCGTAAAAAAAACGTCTTGCATCTAGGTGGTTGATATGCCGCTTACGCCGTTGTGTTATACTACTTTCGTATTTCTTTGCCGCTCATTCTCGTTCATCCCCGAATCTCCGTCTCGAAATCGACCCATCGAAGCAATTTTTGTCTCGCGAGAATTTCTTTCGCGAGAGAAGAGGATCGGGGGGAGGGGAGGGTTATCGCGAAGATTTCACTGCGCCGTGGATTTTCCTCGCGATCTCTTTATAGCAGCGAAAAGCCGCCTTCGATAAAAGGTCGAAAGGGAGGAAAACTGTTATTCGCGTGAGTCGAGGGATAAAATTGAAGCTTCACGCGCTCGGTAAAAAAAAAAGAGAGAGAGAGAAAAAAAAGAGTACGCGAAAGAATATACTATAGTGTATATCGCGTTAATGATAATGCAAAGCGCGTTCCGACGTTACATTTGTTACAGAGCGAGAACGAAATTCATTTTTGCAAAGTGCTTCTTTAATTACATTTATGTGAATTTTAAAGTATAAGCGACCCGTGCTCCCCGCACGTCGTCGGACTGCATTCGTGTGAATGATAATGCGAACGATAATGAGAGCGACGTGACGCTCAAAACAAAATTAAACGGATCGCTGCTTCTTCCAGATTTTTTTTCCAGCAAGCTCCGTTAAATCTTATCATGTTATCTTATCTTCCACGTCTTCTTTTCGAAAAAAACATAATTTGCGGAGTGAAAATTTAGAAAAAAGCATTTACAAGAAAACAATAATGTAGTGTACTTTTTAATTACTCTCATTAAGATTTATTGCAAAGAAAGAGAGAGAGAGAGAGAGCACAAAGATAATTTCTTAAAGTTGTAACCAAATTTCGTACTCTGCAGTTTCATCCGCGTTATGCAGGTAGAAAAATGCGAGCGATCAATCTCGCCGACATGACAGCGAACAATACTTTCCCCGCTAGTTGCAGCTGAAGCACGGGGGGGAGAGTAGCAGTATTAATCATGATTAAAATACTGCACACATACATATATAGTTCCGCTGCGAGTTCTGTTTCTAATAACGTTTCTCCCGACAATCGTAAATTCTTTATCCAGATCACTGGGCGGTGCAGCGTTCAAATACACCTGGCACTCGTGTTTTAAACTAATCGCGCGAAAAGAGAGAGAGAGAGAAAACAAAATAGCGTACTATGATATATATATATAATTGTCATAATATGATATATTGGATTTGTTGTTGAGTATGAAACTTGACAAATATATGTACATATACGTTTATAATAATTAAATATATAATTAATATGTATATATATTATGATAAATATATAATTACTATATATTTATCAAGTTTCACTTAATGACCTAATATGTATATAAAGCCATAAATACACAATATATCGTATCAGATTTGTACATCTGCGTATTGACAATGAGATTCTCTGAACCGTAATACGTCGAATAAGGATTATCGTTACGAATACACAAATGTTCGCGATCAATCTGTTCGAGTGGGCTTTAATTAAGAGGTGTTGATAATGTAATATAACAATTACCGAGGGATTTTCTTGAGTGGCATGAAATCAAAATTGATCACACACGTCGAGTAGCATTTTGGCGTAACGTAATACCCATTGTCGTATCTCGCTTGAGCATCGACTAAGAGAGCTCAGTCACGCAATATTCAAAATGATCGCATTCCAAACCGCGCCTCGCAATATTAATTAGTTTTATCGTGTGCCATGTCGCAATCGCTTTCTCCGGAGGAACGGAGATACGGCCAATCGATGCAAAAGAGAGAAGCCGCGACGTGCGGCGGCGCGCGGCAAGTAATAATTAATCCGTTAGGATATCTTTAATCACGAACGACCTCGCGAAGATTGCAGCTTCGCAACATCGATTTATCTCAAACGTCTAACCTCGCACGGGGCTAGAAAGAGTTATATACCTCATATCTTTGTTTAATTATTAGCACGATAAGATATTCTATCGAGTTCCGTCTTTCTACGTGGCAAGATTTATGAAACGACAGATAAATGATATTTATACGTATATATATATATATATATATATATATATATATGTATATATGATGATAAAATATTTATATATACACGATGATTTATACATATGATGAATTTCAGAATTTTTCTCATATATTCGCAATTGAATTAATTCGGATAGTTTTTGCCATTTCTGTTATCAGTATATTTTAATCAAAATGTTTTTCCCGTGGCATAAAAAAGAGCTACATTACTTTTGTAAACGCATTATTGTAACTGTTATTATATTCACGGACATAATTTTTGCAATTTGTACATACTTCCACGAAATTTACGTGGTAAAAAGTACAGTTACATTATTCGAGACACAAGAAATTATTGCTTTTTCAATTTTATTATTTTCCGAGAAACCAGTCGAACACATTTCTAACGAAGCAGAAATTATAAGTTATTATAGTTGTGCAATATGTGTAGAAGCGATCTTTCCGAAATAATTCAATGACACGTAATTCGTATTTAATTGCGCTATACACATAGTTACGAAAGTCAATCACGCGATACGTATAGGCGCACAAATATCGTTCCGGACATCCGGCGTTAATTAACTCTTACGTCGGATCAGAGTAAACCGCGAGCGCGATTCCGTCGTATTTTCAATTTCTGGATTCATTAAACCACCGATTGTCCTTCGCAGAATGCTCAGGTACTACGTAACACGATGGAATATGAGGGCAAAGCGGCCGGCGCGGTGGCGCCCGTGGCACGCAAAGCAGTTCGACGCCTGGCGGGACTGACATTTCTGCTGGATTCTGGTGCGCCATAACGGCTGCGAGACTTGAAATGCACTTGAAAATGGTCGTGCGCGTATTAATATCTCGATCGCGCGCTAAACTCGCCGAAATATTGCGCGAGCGCGAATATATCCGTTTCCACCCACACACGTGTGCATGAGCGCATCAATCCGGGAGAGGCACTAGTCCGTAATTTTAATTAATTTCGGAAAAGTGCGCAACATTCTTCCGCGGCGGTAATTTTTGACGCAAATTGCGTAACGCGTTGCGAAAAGTTTTTCACGTGAAAAAAAATGTGTTTATGCGTATGTTAAAAAATAGAATTCGCTCGACTAAAATTTTTTTACGCCAGTCGTATCCGCGAGCCATTAGGTTTTACGTTCGCGTATGCCGGATCGTTTTGAGAGCGCCATTTTGACATAGACTATTGTCCATCGGCGTTTCCGTTTTAATTAAAGTCTTAAAAACTCATTTACGTCTGCAAAGACAGCCATTGTACGTAGACTGAGGAACAAGAAGAAATTTTTCGGAAACATCTTTGAAATAAAAATAAAAAAAAAACAAAAATCGGAAAGCCCTGTAAGTCTGAATCTCAAAGTGCTTTTCTACGTCAGCTTTGTCTGCCCGTAAAACGCAATTTTTCGCTTTGTTTTTTACCAACAGGGAGTCGCGATGTTTCTAGGTAAGAACGTCATTTACGAAGCTTTTCGCATAACTGCTTGAGTGAGTCACGTGCATTCGGTATAAATTCTCGGAATTATCACGACGTCGGCGTCGCCAGCTGACGCGACGTACTCTAGTTTGTCAACAGGAAATAAAATCGATCGCTTCACGAAGAGCTTCACGAAGGAACTCGGTCGCCGTAACGTGTGCGCGATATTAGATAATTAGCGTCCCTTTAAATGAGGTGCGTGAAAAGTGACGACGATTCCGCGCGGCGGCGTCGATCTCGAAAAAGCCGGCGAATTTGCGGGCTCACAGTCGCGTGGCAGACGGCCTTAATGGTCGCGGCACGGAAATATTTTATGGTGTGCACTTTCAGGCTGTCGCCAGATTTAGGACGAAGGTCACCGGACGGCGCGCCTTTGAGCAAATCCGCCACGATTTCGCCATTCGCGCGCGTGTTGCCGCGACGATTGATTCCGTTGCCGATTCACGAATCTTTAGACACGTGTCGTATGTTCTAAAATTTGAATTATTCGCTCTGCGATTCAAATCGCCGTCGTTTCACAAGAAACAAAGCGTAAACACGTACATACACGCGTCAAAATAAATATACTCGACAAGCAATTTCGGTCAACATTTGTTGATTGAAATTTGAATTGAATGAACATTCAATAAAACGAAACGACATGACATTTCCCAGAAAGAAAGTGTGTGCGAGAGATATACATCTTCTTCTCACAATATCTCGTTACGATAGTGATGCAATTACGACCGCGTAGGCGAAATGGTCGGATCGCGTTCATTTGCGATTGCAGAATGAGTATGTACGTATGTATATAATACCGAAGTACCGGGAATAAATACAAATGTCAGGAAACTCTCGCGAATTTTATAGTTAACGAACGAGGCGACCATTTTGCATGAACGATTTTAGTTACATTTAGATAGCTCGAGACAGAGAGAAATACACTGTAGCTAAATATTCTTAATGAGCTCTATTGATGTCTCGGTGGCATCTAACAAAACCTGCTGCTACGCAATCTGCATTATATTATTAGAATCGACGCACTTACGTATTTCGTATTTCTGATTTAGCCTTCGGAGTCTTTGCAAATTGAAGAAGGACAAAACTAACGTTGCCAAAGGACGACGCATACTTGGCGGTACAAAATAAAAATTGAAAAAAAAAAAACAACAAAAATGCGCGTACTATGGCGAGAAAAATTTAAAAAATTCAGATTACGGTAAATTCTCTTTCGCTCTTTGTTGCAGACCGAAGTTTTTTAGTGGCGAACGCGCAACAGGGACTATGCCACATTATCTACTGCTCGGACGGTTTCTGCCGGCTGACGGGCTTTTCAAGGGCCGAGGTGATGCAGCGGCCGGCCATCTGCGACTTCCTCCACGGACCAATGACGTCGCCGCACGCGGTTGCGGCTCTGCGAGACGCCCTTGCCGCTGGCGTCGAAAAGCACTTCGAGATCCTTTACTACAGAAAGGACGGTGAGTAATGTGTATGTGTGTGTTAATTACTCCGTTTCGTCACGATTTAACTTATTTACTCAACGACTCCGTCACCTAATACACGAGACCACCGGTGGTCAACGGTCATCTAAAGTATCTCGAGATACGAAACTAACCAGCTGCGTGATTGAACAATTCAAGGGAGAAGTTGGCGTGAGAGTCAAGTACAGGTAACATTTGGAGTGTATAAAGTTCTGATACACTTGACTATTACGAACAATGTATAGAATCTGTGTATAGAATCTGTAGTATAATAAATCCGAATGAAACCACAGGGGCTGCGCTTTTCTTCAAATGTCAATCTGTGACAGTTTAGACATACTACGCGTATAATTGCTATAAACGTATGTATGTACGCATATAAGTTCAAAGTGATATTTTATAGTCATAGGAAAAAACGGGTGAAACAAGGGCGGATGTACATCGAATTAAAAATAACTTCAAAAACAAATTTCCTAAGGTCGGGATATTTTTAATTTTGTCATTTTGTTTTAATAGCCCGTAAAACATTTTTCGCGTTCGTGTAATGGTCACGAACACCTCTCGCCGCTTCCGTTGCAGCAACCGAGATAAACATCCGCACGAAGTGTCGCGCTAAACTTTACGGTTATTGCCGGCGGAAATAAATCAATATAACGCGTTGTCGCGCGTAAAGATTTATTATTGGAGGTCGTGGCAGAAAAGTCGCGAACGTGGTGGTAGGCATCATTCATCTCGCGCGCGGTCTTTTGTTCTGAGAATCTTCTTTCCCGTGAAATGGAATAGATATTAGGTATTAGAAGGTTTTCGCGCTCATATGGATGATACTTTTCATTCGGCCACAAATCGCTGAGCTTGACATGACGAAATAATCGTCTTATTCGCACGATTAAAACTTGCTCTTTATCTTCGACGTACAAAATATAAAATTCAATTGACGTTTCGATATTATCTCTTTTTCATTTTACAATTATATTTCGAAATCTACGTATTTTATCGGAGACTTGTTCCGTCGGAGCAAATTAGAAGCGACGGGACTTTCTCAGATTAATACCGATGGAAACAGAAGTCTCTCGTTATTTGGAGCAAGAAGATTGAATTTGTTCGCAGGCCAGTGGTTACTTCGAACTCGATTTTGCTGTACCGTCTGACCTTAGCCGCGGTGAAATCAATAGTCACTACTGTATAATTTATCATAGTCATAGTGCAGAACCTCCCACTTCAAGTGGCTTCTCTCTTTCTCTCTTTCTCTCACGTGGGTTTACATAATTGAACTTTTCAGATTTCAAGTGACACTTTTTCGTGCAATATATGACGTGTGTTTCATTTCGAAAAACACAAAATTAACGCTGAAAAACATTTTTCGTCGAATACACGCACAAGAATGTGCGCACGCATGAAATCATCAAGTACACTGTGCTAGAAGTGACTTTGTAATTATCTCCCGACGATTAGTTAACAAAACACGTATTTAAATTAATTGCTACTACGGCAACACAAATTGCATAAATAGCTTTCTCATCCTGTTCTTGTCAACCTACTCTCCGTCATCCTGTTCCGAAATGTCATCGTCGTCGTCGTATAGCTGACATTGTAGCGGAACAAAAGTTCGTCTACTTTTCCCTTTTCTCTCGCGTGCAAGATCTACGGAAGCACTTTGCTGCTTCACTGCAAGACGCGTTAATTAAAGTGCTTAATTAAACCTCGCTACGTAGGTAGATCGTAGGAGTGCCGATGGCGCGAAACGTGCAAAGAACATCGCTACGAGCACCTGCAGCCGCTACTATCCGCGACAAAATAGCACGAGTGTTAGGAGATTCACGAATAGCTATACGTGCCGCAGTGATTCCACCCTTTGTTGAAACAACAAACCTCCCTCGTTTTTCTCGAAGCGGCGTCACGTGACGTTGATGACTCTATTTTACGAACCGAAGTAAAGTACACGATAGTCTCTCGAGAGAATCGCTCCAAGAACGGAAAGAAGTAATAGATAAGATAAAGACACTTATGGTCGATATATAGGGGCAATTTTCCAATTACGAAAAATACCCAATTTCCGTTTGCGTTTTTTGTCATCCGTTAGATTTGTTATTTATTTAAATACTTTTTAAAAATTGTGTCGCAAACAAGCGGGACGAATTTCTCTGTTTGTGTGATTAGTTTTCTCTCTAACAATGGAAAATAAGTCAAAACCAACTGCGTAGTGAATTGTGACCATTGTTGAATCGCTATTGCTTGTTGCATCGACCGTTTCGCATTTGGCTCGCGGCGAAGAGAATCGATTCACGAAACATGGAAGCCGCGTGTCTCCGTGAGAGTTAACGCAACGTAGGCTTTATAAGCCTCGCGCGGCCTTGCACAGGCCTTCTACACGTCGGTACATTTACCGGCATGGAAAATTAATCAATGAACCACCGAGTTTCGAAACTACAACTGCGACATGTATTAGATAAGGCCGCAGTTACGGCCAATTACGCGAAACTTTTAACGATTGAAACATCATGTTAATTACGAAAAAGTTTTTTTCTTTCCACAAACTACACAGAATGAATACTATAGTTGTTACATTATTTACGAAAGGGGAAAAAATCATTGAAAGATATAAAATAATAGTTAAATATCAAAGATCCAGAATCTCGTGGCAGTGAATGTACGAGAGCCGATTAGCAAAAATTAAGGAATAACAATAAAAGAAATTTATAAACGTTTCATTGTATTATACATAACCTCGGCGAAGATATATCTTCTTCCAACAATGAATGATGAATACAAAATACAATCATGAGGAGAGTTAGCGCATAGATAAATTACTGCGCCATAACTAATCTGTGACAGAGATATAATTGCTAGTTGCCAACTACTGACTCGCTTTTATGGATAACGCGGCAAGGGAAAAAAATTACAATTGAAATTAGACAGGACGATTAATGGATCTGGTAAAAATTGCTGATAGATAAGAGCGAGCGTATATCAATTATCCTGTCATAGACACGATAACGTTCATTAACGCTAACCCTTTCACGTTTAATGGAGCAAAGTTGTCAGGAGTGAAGAGACATCTTTGACAAATCGATCTTATTTCAACAAGAAAACTTTTTGGCAGACAACATCCGATTGCTAAATTAATTCACAACTTACAGAGTATTTGCCGATTTAATGCGCTAACAGTTTTTAACATTTTCATAGACCTTCGGTTCGTTGTAAGTTGAGGAATACTGGCAACTTTGTTTTTGTTTTTTTTTCTTTTAAGAAAGAGTGTTTTTATTTCAAACTGAAAGACTGAGAAAATTTATTGCCACGATTTTGCGGCCTGTTTACGTATTCGGGATTCATCGATACACGTATATGTACGCGAAATATTTTACATTTCATGGCAACGAAAACCCGGTTTTCCACGAATACGTATCATTCGCGGGTTGAGAAGAGTGGAACCAATCCGATCGTAATTACGTCATCGTGACGGATCTGCTTGCCGGTCTCTCTCTCTCTCTCTCTCTCTCTCTCTCTCTCTCTCTCTTTTATTTATCTATCTATCTATTTATCTATCTATCCCCACTTTGCTCGATTTCTCTCCGTTTATCTCTTCTCTTCCTCGCGATGGCCATTTCGCCTCCTTCAGAAAAGCTCTCCCGCAAAGTTACGCAACACGGCTCGCGGCCGCGAGGACGGTGTTTTGAGACGTCCAGGAATAGCCCCGTACTCGTATTCCACCCCCTTCTCTCATTCCTAAAACACCTGCGCTCCCCTCTCGTCGTACCCTCTTTTGCATGTTCCTCTCACTCCCCGTTCCTTTCTGCCACATACATACGACGTCGTTTAGTCAATGACATCACAGAGGCGTTCGAACTCACCCCTCCTCGCGTGCATTTGGTCCATCGGTAGCGTCTACCATGTGTGACGTCACTGACAGCCTATCCCTTCTCTCCGTCCCTCCCCACTCGGAGTTTACGCCATCGGCAGTGGGCGATAGCTGTAAGCTCGGCGCGCGGGAGCCACAAAGCTCTTCGTGGCGTCACAGGACAACGACCCGGCCGCGCCGTTCGCGCCATGGCAGGTCGATCGGCTCTCGTCGTCGGCCCGAGGCCGCAAGACGGTTCGATTTCGAAAGCGTCGCACAGCACCACCTGAGATGCGAGCTTGCAGTCTCCGCGGTGGCAGCGAGCCGAGCTTTCGCGTGTACACACGGTCCGTTCGATCGTGCGCGAGGAAGAGAATCTTCGTTGTTGCGTTGTTGACGACGAAAGAGTTTCCGACGACGCGCGTAACGTCAAATTAATCAGGCTTGCAGCTGTCGGTATATTGAAAGAAGATTTTCGAGGTATTATTGCGCAGTGAATCTAATGTTGGAACGTAACGCGTAATTTTAATGTTTTGCGAAGAGTTTGCGAAGGCCGAATTAATGAATAATTATATAATTTATTTAGAAAACTGATTCGAAGAAAAATCAACAACGATATTGATAAACAAGTTTTCGTACTTGTCACGCGTGAGCGCAAAAATATACATACGACTCTAGCGAATCTTTTGCAAACGATTGGACAAAAAGATTTTAAGATGGATAGTCTCGCGCGCGCTTTAAAATTCTTTCCACGTCGCTGCTCGTTCCGGAAAACTACGTTTTAACAAAAGGTGTCGATGTATTGATCACACAAGTGCGCAATTTTGCTGGCGCTGCGTTATCTGACCCGTTTGGTGAATATATTGCGTTAACGCAGTTTACGATATATCGGCATCGACATTGTCGATAGCAGGATAAAAATCGAGTACAAAAATCTGCTATTGATCTCTTTTATATAAAAATTTTGTAAAACAAACTTGTTGTAGTATATATACATTTTTTTTCACATAACTCGTTAACTGTACAAAGCTGCTTGATTTATTTCGGATTTTAATATTGCATCTAAACTCTAACGATTATTTCTATTGCAAAATATATTACTTATAGCTTCATGATTAATAACTTTTTTATAATAAAAATAGTTAAAATACAAAATCTTTTAATTTATTAACTGTTAGATTTGAGAGTGATCCATCGTGTCGCGCGCGAACCATTTGAGATCGATACGGAGATTCTTTAACAGATGCTCCGCGGATATTAAGTACCTGTTGAATTTTTACGCACGTCGCGACGTGGGCGCGGCCGCAATTTTCTGCATCCCGAAGGAACGGCGCGATGCGAACAATGTGGAAGTAGTGAATCTTTTATATTACGCCGGCGAAGCTGTAAGCTCGATAGCGTTCCCGACAAGAGACTCATTCGTCCTCGGACCGCTGTAGAGATTCCGTCGCTTTCGCGAAATCGATTTCCGGCCTCTGTTCATGCGAGGCTTCGCTGAATTCCGTCGGGAATTGTCGCGAATAAGAACGAACGATGAGCTGTGACACGGAGAATCCCGAAGAGAAGCAAGAATGGATTCCCGCGAAATTGTACGTTTAATTTACTCATTTTTATAATTAACGTGCTTATGTGTATATATATATATATATATACACGACAAATCGAAAGACAATTTTATTTGAATTTATTTGATTCTACGTTTTTTCTTGATCTATTTATATTTTTCAAAATCGATTTGTCTACAGCATATTTTTCTTCAACGACAGGTTTGATTAAATTTTGTCATTTTAATGACATGCGTATAATTTCGCGCAGAAATTCTGTAGAAATTAAATCATCAATTAACCAATTTTACTCGCTCAAAAGTTTAAGCGATGCTTGTTTGGCAGTAAACTTAAACAATAAAACGAACTAAATTCTTGTTCAAATTTCTGACCTGTTTCCAACTGTTAATTTAAAATCATAAGAAATACTGTGAAATATAGTGATCTACACATATAGTAACTCAATATAGATTCTCAATGTTTTTTCAATAGAAATTTATCTGAAAAAACTATCTGTAGACTATTTGATAAAGAGATACGAATCGCGGCCCGGGACGATTACTGTCAAATAAAACTAGAATAGAAAAATTGACCAGTTTCTGATCAATTTTTTGCAAATACATATTTATACTACGGAAATAGTGAAAATAAACCACGAATTATCTTCCCACTTACACGAATTCCGTTAATTCTAATTTTACTTGGCTTCCAGACATTCTAGTTTCTTTCCTTTTTCATTTCGAACGCCCACAGACGTTCTTTATTTACGTTTATTCACGTGAAAGCATTTGTCGAGAAGGTCAGGGCTAGTTCCCTTTAACTAAGATACTAATATAGACATGCGCAATTAATATTTCACGCGGAGCGTCAAAATATTCGCGACAACTCGATTTCAACGAAACGTTCTTCACTTGCGATATTCTCGAAAGTTCGCGCGGAATAAGGCTTTCTCGGAATTGAGTTTCCACGTTGTCCTCGTGATTTACAGAGCCGCTCTGACGAAGAAGCTTTCGATGAAGCGAGCTTTACCGAGAGCTCCGCACAATCTTCAAGTCAACGGAATTCTGACATTTAATCAACTTTTTTTTTTATATACAAAATGGCTCAAAGCTTCGCTTTGAGGTCTTCCTGATGCTCTTTTTAATTTCCTGCGAAATTTGTCGCGCATTATCTTTGTTTGAATAAATCCGCGGCGCGTGAAAAATATCTTTTCATTATGACGAGGAAAAAAGTTTGTCATGAATTTAAAGCAGCTTATGCTTTACATGAAAAAATATGTTGCCCGTACAATATTACAAACTCCTCGAGGCGCAAAAGCGTGTATTTGTTATATAAGATATTAAGATATAAGGATGTA
>QVNW01001646.1:0-25230 GCA_014825475.1 Pseudomyrmex flavicornis
TATTTCTTTATAGACTTGAGATCTTTTCCAAAAACTATTAAATATACCTTCAAACTGTCTAAAAAGTAGACTTTAAAAAACATAATAACGTTATCGACCATTTCGAATTAATAAATTGATCTAAAATGATAGATGTGAAGATAGAAAATTTCTTTTTAGCACCCACAAAATCCGGCCCTATGTGATAGAACTATCTTAAACAGCATGAAATGCTGCCGCAAGTTGGACACCCCTGGCGTAGATTATGGTGTAATAAGATAAGGTGTAACATTGCGCATAATGGCGGCGGCTCACTGACAATCAAATTTGGGTCCAAATACATCCACGTAATTAAATCCTTTTGCACGCTTCCAGCCATTGTCGGCGAAAATCTGCTTTTTTTGAAAAGCGGAGAATAATCGGATTTTTTTATTACACGAGTTACTACGACTCGTACAATTTTTTTACAAAACACGCAGGCTTTCTCTCTGACAAAATATGTTTCACATAGACACTCTATATATTGTATTAGACGCCATATAAGCATTTGGACCCAAATCTGATTGGTTGGTTACTGCGCATTCACGGAATGTTACACCTTATTGTATTTCACCATGGAATATAGACTGTGTCTCGCATTTTCAGGGCTCTTACTCTCTCTACTATTTATATCATTTATACTGGTAAAATGATATAAATAATGATATAAATAATGTTGACAATAATAAACCCAGCTTCGATGACTTTGGCATATATTGTCAAGAACACATCCCCGATTAACAATCAAAACGTTTTAGTCTTCGCTCGTTGCTTGTTAAAAAGTTATTAACAAAAGAAGTTTCATAAATAAACTCTTCTTTTCTGACAATATTTGAACAACATATGTCAAGGTCAAGGTGATCGGAGCATTCTCCTCCTATACTGAAAATTTATCAGATAAATTATCAGAAAAAAGTTATACGTGAAAATTTGGAAAAGTGTAAACCCATGTGGAACCTCGCTTCGCGTGAAAAGTATGTACGTGAAGATGGAAAGACAGGTTCTTCCTAGGGGGGGGGACTTCACTATCAAGAAACTAGACACATAAATTTTTTTAAATATCCATTTTTTAAATAGCCATTTTTTTTCAATTATTATTTATAACTCGGAGCCGTTCATTTATCTACTTTTTTGATAATTACATAAATTTGAATTGAACATCGCTTTGCGTAGAAAGTTGAAAATCCTTAAAAATTCTTAAATAATAAGCAACGGCTAAAACTGAGATAAGGTTCCACATAAGTTTTCTACTTTCCACGTAAAGCGAGGTTCAATCCAAATTTATGTGTCTAGTTTTTTTATAGTGAAACCCGTAGGGGAAACCTGCTTCCACGTACACACTTTCCACGTCAAGCGAGATTCAACGTAAACCTTATATCTAATTTTTTGATAGTGGAGCTTTTCCGTAAAAAGGGCGAAACACAATGTTTTCACGCATATATACGCGAAGCGAGGTTCCATCGGTTTATACTTTTCTAAATTTTGAACTTTTGTGCGGTTTTAACAATGGTTTATGTAATTATATTTTTTTGGAACAACTTTTTAATGAGCAATGATCGACGGCTAAAACTACTTGACGGAGACTACTCAGAAGAGTGTCCTTGACAACATATGTCAAGGTCAAAGTGATCGGGTTTGTTATTGTCAACAGTTACTTTTATACTTAATAAAAAATTTTGTGAATGCCATAGCGTTAGTCTCTATAAATCACTTTGTGGATGCCGAATATAGCTGGCGTTTTAGAAGCGAAAGGGTTAAGTGATTTTCTTATAAGCAAGTAGTAGTGTAGTAATATCGGCAGAAGTTTGATAACGATGTTATGAAAATAATAACGTGTTGTTACTTTGTCGAAATAATAGACTTTCTAGAAATAAACAAACGTTAATAGAAACATGGCTACATGTGTTAATCTCGTGCAGATCATTTTCTTCTTTTCTTCGATCAGAATATAACGTTTATACAGAACGTTTGTATTTCATAATAAAAAACTGTGAATATAAATGTATGATAGAGCAGTGTAATAGTTGAGTAACTTTTTATTCAAACTATTAAAATTCACATAATTAAGATAGACTAATGAGAATTGTTTTAAAAGCTTATATATCAAACCAGAAAGTCGAGCTCAAAACAAGCACTCATAGATCATTAAAATATCGCGTACATAAGTAATAAAAATGCATGTTGAATGAAAAAGGTCAGAACGGGTCAGATGTAGGTATCCCATCTATGGGTCATGTTAGGCTATCTTAGGGGAGAGGGATAAGTTGAAATAAAAATAATTATTTAATAAGATTATGTATCATTTTATATAAAGTTATATATTATTTTCAAAAACAATAGAATTAAGTGTATTAATCAAATCTTTATTAAAGTTTTTATCTTTTATTTATAATAATTTGTAATATTTATATGTAAAATGTTTTAATTTGTGTAAAATGTTAATGGTAAAATATTTTAACAAAAATTAAAATAAAAGTAAAAACTTAACGTCTTATAAGATATTTATCGCGCGACAGTATCATTCTAAAGTTTAATCCTATGGAAAAGTACTCTCAGAACTCAGAATACTTCAGATTCTATTTTATCAGCATTTTATTAGTATAAAAATAAATAAATAATTTTATTATGCTCAAAATAAGCAATTTATTTCTTTTTGCCGATAAATTTTTAATAACTTTGTCCACGCTTTGCACCAACACATAAACAAACTACTTATTCCGATACGCATATTAATGCGTATTATACTGTGAACGGCATTCTGATAACGTCGCGCGCGTCTAATTAAATCTGTCATTTTGCTAAGCTATCAAAATTGAAATTGGTAAAATGACTTTTCAATTTTGATATAAAAGTCAATGCATAATAAAATATTTAAAAAACGCTTAAATGCAATTTAAAGTATGACGGAAGCGAGAAAAAATCACACAAAAGTAGTATGTCAAGACCTAAGTACATTGAAAGGCTCTGTTGTCCGCTTAATTATGCTTCGAATCGAGCATTAGAAAATATTGCAATCTTTCCACGGTTTCAACAATTAAGTCAACAATTCTAAATTGTTTTATTCACATGTTGATAATCTACCGCATTTTAATTTTTTATCAATATCGTACATATAGTTTGACAGCTAGAATTTAAAATGTGCTAGAATTTAAAATTTTTTTACTTATCTCTTTGAAAAAGTCAAACGTTTAGAAATTTTACGGATGCTCACAAAACCTTTCGTTTAATATGTAGTTCAAATTTGAAGAGATTTGTAAATAATATTTTACGTGATAAATTTAAAATGTCTTATGTGATATATTTATAATGTATACGTGATATATTTATAATGTCTTATAAATATCTTATCGTTAACAATGTAATAAAAACTAAAAAATTATCCTGTTAAAAAGATAATCTCTGCAGTTAGGAACAATTGAATTTTGGAATACGTGACTTTCTACTAGCTCCATATCGATGTTGGCTGAAATGTTTTTATACAACTAAAAACACATAAATAAAATAGCAAACGTAAACATTAAAGTTAAAAAATAAATTACTATACTAAACGAATAATTAAAACTAAAAACTTATGTTAAAAAAATTTTACTGGTTTTTATTAATCACTATAATTACTAGATAGATGAAAAAAGAACAGATATCTAATAATTTTACTTTTAGGTTATATATTAGTTGCAAGGAGCAACTTAACTGCAAAAACAATTAAGATTTAAATAACGAAGACATATCTAGGATAAATAAAATTGTTAATAAGATAAAAAAATGTCGTATAAAATATAAAACAAAGATTTATTTGAACATAAATAAAAATCGCCCAACAGTGTACAACTTCGTAAACGCTTCATTCATCTCTGTGATCGCAGTCCGTCATTTCCATCATATTTTTATGCCAGATTGAAGTGTGTCATCGTAGGAGCGGTTTTGCGCAAAAAAAAAAAATCATTATCGCGTATAATAATCCGCACGCCTGACAATAGATCATTTACTCGTGCATGAGCGCACATGCTCGGCGGCGCTCGGCGGCGCTCGGCGGCGCTCGGATGCATTCGAGCGGTGTTCGAGAGCGCGGGTTAAAACTCGACGCTCGAACGGCCGCGTTCGACAGTTTGCAAACGGACGCGCAACGGTTCGGTTGTTTTGATTTTCTTTTGGGGTATTGTCTCCTTCTTTGCAACCGTGTCTTTATCCGCCATTCCGCCGTGCATAGCATGTGTTCACTAGTCTACAGCCTTGTCGCATACTTGCCGCATCACCAGCTGCATAATAAACTTGTCTCTTACGCCTACCGTTAAAGGGACAGTAAACATCTCGTTCAAAGATACGGTTTTTTTTCACACATGTACGACAGAGAATAGCAGCGGCCTCGTTATCGCCCGAACCGTCGCTCCGGTTTTCGTGTGTGTATGTGTATACGTGTGTGTGCAGAGAGACAGCGATCGTGTGCACGCGCATTGGTAGCATGATCTTCTCATGGATATTCCAGTGATCATCGTGCAGTGAGCGGAGAGCCTATACCGGGTGGTGAATTTCGAGCAAGCGAGCGTGCGCGAATGAAGCTGTTGATTTTTTGTCGTCGCTCTCGCTAACAAAATAAAAAGAGAAAAACAGGAGAGAAAGAGAGAAGAAGGAGAGAAAGTCTGCGAAAGCGTTGCCGAAAGAAATTGATACAGAATAATAATTCGGTGTGAAATATGGAGCGATCAATTTCCAGAGACGAAAGCAAGACGAGCTGGTGTACCAGCGCGCCTCTCGTCGCTCAGACTTGCGAGACTCTCCTCAGCAAGTGCGAGATCCCGATCATCGACCTCGCTCACATGGGTGAGTACAGTGTTTTTGAACCTTTTCCGCGCGTTATATATCGGGTCGCGCGTTCGTTTCATCGTAATTGCGAAAATCACGCGTGACACGCGCACCGACAACATCCGTTTCGTCGTAATTGCGAAGCGGCCGTTTCACGACCGAGATTTGTGTGCGGTTCAACGTTTCGCAAATCTCATTTATACGAGCAGAACTTAATTTTACAACATAATTTTTTTGCGGCGCAGATTTCAAAAACGTTCTGTAATAAAATAACCTCTTGTGTGTAAATATGTTCCGTCGCTTTCGACGATTTGAAAAATGTTTTTTTCATGTTTGAAAAATCGCGCTTGTACGTTTTAAGTCTAAAATACTGTTTTTCTTTTTTGTTTATTCGCGAACTGACTGTGGAACGAAATTATTTGTACCGCGTGTATGAATGTAGTTGTGCGTGCGAGTCGGTCATAGGTCACGCGATGACGAAATTAACGGCGTCAAACGAAACTAACGTGCTTCAAAAATTACATAGAAAACACGAACAGTTTCCGGTCATTTATGTCAAGATAATAGCGTTAGTCCGATTAAAATTCTTCCAATAAAACTCAAATAAAATATAAAGTTATTTTCATTGATAAATTTTATCGTTTATTGAATCACCCCAATACGTACGACGAAAAAAAAACGTTGGTCGAGAAACCATTATCGTAATACTGTTCAATTAAGATTGGTTGCCCTACGGTGACAACTGCTAATTTCTATTAATATCTCTGACCTTGTCGTTTTTCTTTGCCTCCGAGAATCGTTGTTAATGAGTTTTCGATTTGCAAACCGGAAAGACATTCTGCACACGCAGATGTCGTTTCCTCGTAAGCTTGTTGTTGAACCTTGGCTCTCTCGATTCGATTTTATCAGTCATTGTCAAGAGAGCCTTATTTATCTTTCAAAGGGTTCCGCGACAAGTTGTTCCATTATCGTCTTATCGCAGTGCAGTTTCTATGATTGAAATAAAATTCAAGTTTGGCATTTTGGATTTTCCAGTTTGAGTCACAAGTCCAGTTCGATTTACAAGTGAGAAATATCGATAGCATCTCGATACCGGGACGCTTAAAATTACAAGTGAAAAATTTTCCTGTTAAAAACCCAAGTTTTATATAGACATAAAAAAATATGGAAACAAGTTGTATTTACATTAAGAAAGAATTTTAAAAATCATAAAAAAAAAACACAAAATTGTATTATTACAGATTATTATTACAGATATAATATTTATGCATTTTTAACGGTATTAAAATAGTAAATTAAAATAATATCTAAATATTATGTATAAAAGTATTCACCTGTTTTGGTAATATGGTACTTTTACGTTAACTTTTCTCGTAATTTTCTCGGTCAAGTTCGCACGTTTCCACGATCTCGTTGTTCAAAATGCGCGTTTTATTCGATCGCGATAAACGGTCATCGTTTAACGCGCGTTGCGAACTTTATCGAATCTGTACGACGGATTCTGTATGGTGAAATCGGAAGCGGGACACCCAATATAAACATCGGCGGGCGTCAAGGGAGGTGGGGCCCTTCTTTGTGAGAAAGAGGGGCTATGACCTCAACGACGGACCCGAGGTAGGCGCCTCCGGTTCGCTTGCCGCTGGGCTGGTTCGGTCTGGCTGTGCGCCTAGCCTCGTTGCCAAGCAGCCGTAAAAGCCTCCGTGTGTCCGCTTCGTCGTCGTTGTCGTCGTCTCTCTTCTCACAAATCCTCGAAATTCCGCGTGCTCGCGCGTGCGCGCGCGCGCACACACACACACACACACACACACACGAGCTCGAACGGCCAGTCTCGGATCGTCGTCCTTTTGTAGTCGAAAAAAATCCGCTCCCCTCTCATTCCGCTCGAATTTTATCCGTCTCGTTCGCGAATATAGAGAATCCCAGACTGCTCTCTTCGAAAGCTCACACGTTCATCTTCGAAAAGTTTTTTTCCAATCTCAAAATGTATGACAACGATTTTATGTGTAATTATAATTCTGATATATAACGCGTATTTCTGCGTTCGTTTGTTATTGTTATTGTTATTCTCGGTTATATTTCCTTACTCATGTTATTTGTCAGATATTGATTAACACAAACACTTCGAACGCGCGGCCTGAGATACGGCCACGTGAACCTACGAACTGACTGCGCGAGGAAGAGTTATCCGGGAAAACACACACACACACACAAGTCGGTCGATTACTTCATGCGAGATCAATATTATTATGCCAAGATATACATCACGACGGCGTAAGTCGGCAATATAATTAGATCTTGCGAGTAATGTGTTTTTGTTACTTATTACTACGTAATTCTAATGTTACATTGCCCCGAGCGATTGTTAGTTCTCTTCTTATTGTTTTTCTTGTTTACACGGCGTAAGGCGCAATTTTTAAATGTATTTCACTCATTCATCCATACACACACACACACACATTATGTTATTTGCACAAGAGATTTCTACCGAGCGGCGAGAGTCTCCGAGAGTGCGAAAAGTCGTTTCCTTTCTTTTTCCTCGTCGTTATAATAGATGGTGTGGCGTACGCAAGTAGCATGTAAAGACGCGCGTGCACAATCGAGCGAGCGTGCGATTCCGCTCGCTTGCCTCATTCCATCCAAGCGAGTAGAAAATGCTTGCAGCGAATGACAAGCGACTCATTCACAGAAATTTTTTTCAAGGTTCTCGACGTTCCTCGTCTCTCGTTGCGCCTCCTTTATGATTCACATATTGACTATATTATCGAAATTGAAACGGACCTCACTTTCCTAACTTGAGAAAGATATTCTTCGCGAATATTATCAAGCTGATGACAAGTCGAAATGTCAGTCGCGCACGTGTTTAATACTTTTAAATGTTGTTTCGCGAGGCTCTTCGAATTCTAAGTCGGTCGCTAAGCGAGAGTAGATTCCTAACCGGATGTCGTCCGATCTAAAAGCACTGGCCTAGTTGCGATTTAGGAACCGAATTTCTGATTCGTCGCGATCGTCGGCGCATACGCCGCCGTGTCTGTAAAATTATATAAGTCATTAACATTTTAAATCTATTGCAACGCAAGTCGTTTGCCATTTAAAGATCATCTACTACTTATCGCTTTTTAAACCATGCATATATATCACGCCATTCTCTTTTCTTGTTCACGTCTAAAAATATATACCGAACAAAAACGAATATGCTTCTTTATTTCTCGCAAATCTTTCAACTATACAGGATGTCCCATTTTCATCGAGTCAATTTGATCCGAAATTATTCATGATGCAAAACAAGTTTTAAATGAAAGTGAAACGGTTTCATAAAGAACATATTTTTATCACATTTCTTTTCTAAGTAAAAGAACCCAGAAAGCTTCTTCAAAAAGGAGTAAAAAGATATAAACGTTATGTCCACTGTTTTAAATTATCCAATTTCGAACATTTACAATTGTATCTCTAAAGAGACGAATACAATGATCAGACACTCAAAGTGGCGGATATAAAAAAGTTGAAAAACAAAAGTTCATTGTCCACATTTGAACGCCCGCAGGCATTGCACATCCTAATTCTGAATGCTCTTTTGACCTCTGATAAAGTTGAATGTTGAGACACGCAAGTATTATGTTTCTTTTTATCTTGTCTAGTGTCTCGAGTTCAACTTACAAAATTTTATTCTTTATCCCGTAAGAAAAAATTTCCTATAAGAAAAAATTAAAAAGATCTGGCAAGCGTATTAACCAATTTACAGATTCGATCTAATGTTCTTAAAAACATTATAAACTATCATGAACACGATTTGCGTTATGACTTGAAGCGTCCTGAAATCTTTTTTCTTTTAAATAATTAATTCAGTAAAAATGTTTCAATTTTCGACACGAGACGAGATGAAAAGAAAGATAATAATTATTAATAATTATCACGTGTCATAATATTTAGTTAAATATTACAAGTTGAAAGGTCATTCAGAGAATTAAGATGTCTCGCGCGTATTCAAGTATGGATGATAAACTTTTGTTTTTAAATTTTTTTATGTATGACGCCTTCAATGTCTATGATTGTTGTATTTGTCTTGAGAGGTGGACTATAATCGTAGAAATTCAAAAATAGGCAGTTTGTTACACAAAGAAAAGAAAAAAAATTTTTATATCTTTTTGCCTTCATCTAGAAAAAAACAACGTGACAAAAAGTACGTCTCTTTCGAAATCGTCTGAAACTTGCTTTTGTATCATCAATAATTTAGGAAAAAATTGACTAAATTGATTACAATGGGACATCTTGTATATTTCGAAGAATTGAGATAATGTTTTCAAGGCAACGCAGAAAGAATAAGAAAAAAATGCTGTTTCTCGATCCTAATTTAAAATTTAAAAAGTAAAATTTACTGATGGAGGATATACGCCAGTAAAAGCAACAATAGGTATTGTATATTAGAATTTCATATTTATTCTTCTTTTTCAGAATTTGAAAAAAGTGATTTTTTACAAGGAACAACATTAATTCATTCTTTACCTTAAAATCTCAATATTATGTAACGTATCAGAAATAATAAAGAAACCAAATGTTTTCAATAAAATATTTATTTCTATATTCGACGGTCTTCAACGCATCTTTTTTTTTTTTTTTTAATCATGTAGTCTGACGATCATGCGTGCTTTATCGGTTGTTGCGAGTTATTGCAAGTTGTTGCGCGATGCGAAATTCGCTAATGCCGCTATCGCTCGCCCGAAGTGGAACACGCGCGTGCATATTCTTGACTTTAGCGGGACGCGCGTGCTCGTGTTTGCACGCGGCTTAAATAGCGTGTATAACACACTCCCCGGCGACCAATGAAATATCTTGCGTGCTTTTGTCGCGGGCTGACAGTGTCAGATAATGATTTAAGTAGAGCCGCCGGAGCGCAGAAATAATGGCACGCGTACGTGAGAGAAAAGCGGCTCGATGCGTTTCGATCCATCCACTCGGATCTTCTCATTCACCGCATCTTTCGCACGTCGATGCTTGC
Organism: Pseudomyrmex flavicornis; assembly: GCA_014825475.1. NCBI lineage: Eukaryota > Metazoa > Arthropoda > Insecta > Hymenoptera > Formicidae > Pseudomyrmex > Pseudomyrmex flavicornis. The sequence goes on from QVNW01001646.1 coordinate 9,812, forward strand.
CAGAACGCAACGAGAAACGTTGATTTGCTGTCGATGCAAAATAGTTTTCGGTCATTTTTTCGGTTTAACGAAACGAAAAGTACTTAAGTGAATTTTTATTTGAGAAAAAATTCAGAAAAGTTAGTTTCTTTATTAGTAAAATATCTGCACTACTTATATATTTTTATTTTATATTTTATATATGTATATATGTTATATATTTATTTATATATTTTATATTTATATATATTTTTTTACGGCGCTCTTTTAATACACAAAATTTGTTTCTACATATAACTTTTATTATTACAACAGAGAGAACTTATTAAGTAGTAGTACAATAATCTCGCAACATATACTTCTGTCTAAATTAATCTCACTTTTTATATTTCCATACGATGTACTTAGAAAATCTGATATTGAATATCACTTTTCCTCTTTGTTTGCTTATCTGCACGTAGATTTTCGCGAGCGTCAATAGCGAGTGCAGCGGGCTAACGACCGCGTTCCATTTGATTTGCGAAATTCTTCCTTGCGCCAGAGAGACTTTACTGACCCCGAAAACTTGCGCAATTCGCACGGCGCGGCAAGTAGAAACATGAGACATGATGAGAACAGAAAAGTTGGCGTCGTGTAGCCACGTGTACAATCGCGACGGGTGTTTTTCGCAATATATATCTGGATGCCACGTATAGGTACATGTGCACATTAAACACGAGACAGAATCTTCTATGAGAAACGCGTTGAAATGAATACTTATCTTGAAGAATCTTCGAAGTTTCGAAGAAAGGAAAAAGTCAAAGATCTCTCTTGCGCGTCGCGTACATTTAAAAATCCACAAGATCTTAATCCCATATTTAATCTTCGATAAATCTCCAAATGAAATCGGCAACAAATTGCAAAATAATTTTGATACGCGCGATGACGCGGTTGGAAATCGACCATTATTGTTAAGTCGATAACACTAATGAAACATCGCGATTGCACAGTTTTATGTCACGAAAATAGCGTTTGCGAAAGATTACAAATCTCGATCGACGAGAAACGATACTCGGATTTTGCATCGAGTGAAATATATTACGAATAGAAATGTTGCTTTTGATTGTTCATTGTTTTTGCTTAAGACTGAAAAAAATTAACTTATCATCTTCCGAAATTTATTCGTGAGAAGAGCCACTGCGTCTTATCTTACTTATTCACGCAACACGCACACAATGCGTCGTATGCGTGAATTGAATTATCAAATGTCGAGATCTCGCTTTTTATCGTTTTGTATATCAAAATCGTTTTTCTTTTCACGTCCATACGGAGATAAGTCGGCGTGTTTTTTTTGCACGCATCGATTTACAACGCGAAAAATTTCCACAAAACTACGGATTTTTGCAATTTTTTCGACATCTGCATCGAAGCCTGTTCGACGAGAATAAAATGTGTGTTTATATTATAATTGAATATTGTGGATTTTTTTATAGACGTTTTTTACGACCAATTGTCTGATGCAATTGCAATTAAACGCCCGATCGTTAGGTCTCAAACAACGAATGATATGACTGTTAATCTTCTTGCGATCCAACTACAGGATATAAATAAAAAGAAGAAAAAGAAACTAGTCAATGGTGCATGTGAAATCAGCAATCTATTTAAATGTCATTAAAATTCCAATTCCAATCGGAGTGTTCGGAGCTACTCGAAGCTCTAAGAACATTCACCCTCGGAACTTAAAAACTTTATAAAAATGCCCGAAAACACGTTTTAACTCTTTACAGTTGTAAAGAGAAACGGTAGTGTTTCGCGCAGACCGACAGGTCATGCAAATGTTACCGGCGAATGTATAATATCGCACTTGCCACATATCGTGCACCTATCTGGAGTCGATGTCCGGTAACGGTATATGTCCGATCATCGTGCACAAGGCGAAAGTACGAGGGCGTCTGTCGCTACCAGGAGAAACTTTATACCGAGACGAGTTTCTCTAGGGGAATTTTGCGTCTCTAGTTGCGTGTACATCATCGCGCGTATCGATGATCTACACCCAATCGCGCGACTTACACAAAAAAGATTCTACATTCGACGAACTTTGCTTTTGTGTGGTGAACATTGGACCCTCATACTTTATTATTAATTCCTTCGTGGCGCGCGTTTTCAGACGCATATTTTTAACCCGCCCCTGTCAAGCTAAATCATATTTATTTCCTCAACTTTATTTACTAAGATTTTTTTTTAGAAATTGAACACTCCGTTTGCAATCAATACAATAAACGACACATGATTTCTAGTTTTTCTTTTCCCGAGAGGATGTAAAATAATATCGAGTTCTCTTCTGAAGCCGTTGTATGAAAATTAAAAAACAAATAATGCGTTTAGTTAGCGAGACATTAATCAGAATATGACAGCAAAAATAACTCGAATGATATACCGGAATCATTTTTTATCGAGATTCAAAGAAAGAAAGAGAGAGAGAGAAAGAGATGACTTGCCTGATAAATCGCGAATGATGCGATAAGCCGCAATCTCTTGCGCGATACAATTATATGTATATATTTCTGTCACGTGGCCCATATATGAATCCCGTCGCGGTCAATGTTTCGAAACACTTTTGCTCCGAAAGCATAACAGTAGAATGAAAATGAAGACGAATGGAAAACGCGACGATTCATCGGGAATCGAAATCTCGCGACAGTTGCAGTTTTGAGATCGAGATTAGACATATTTCGGTGCTATTATTAAACGTCGACGGGTTTCTCTTTATAGTTTCTCGCAATAATAATAAGATTTCTCGTGTGTGTGTGTGCGTGTGTTATCCCCTTCCTTTGACTTTCGCCGTCGATCTTTTGGCGTTGTGCCCGTGGTCGATGTATGCGTCCCGAGGACGTCGGAAACGAAAAGCCGTGGTCTTCCTCTTTGCGCCGCGGCAGCTGCGTTTGTCGTCATCGTTACGTCGCGATGCGCCGAAATAGCGGAGAACAAAAAGCAGGAAGAACAAAACGAGCCTTTCCCGCTGACGTCGATCGCCCACAAGTATATATACATTGAAAATACTAAATATCGGCTGTTCACATATTGTGGAATTAATGCTGACGAGATCTCTTTTTTCGAAGAAGCTGAAGAATATTTACGCTTATGTACATTCAAAACAACAATTAAATTTTTTATTTATTTTTTTTGTTAATTTATTTATAAAAAAGATGTGAGGGACATTATCACTTATTATGAGAAGGTTCAAATACTATATTTATCACATATATGTGACAAAAAAAGAAGTTAAACTCGATTTAAACAAACAAATCGCTACGACGCATACATATCAAATTTACTTCTGTTTTCATGCAATCAAATTTCAAGTTTTGTTTTCGATATGCTTGTCACATACTTGATAAATATAGCCTTTGAATCTTATATATATTAGGAATGTGCAAAATTTCTCGATGGCGCTGTATGGTCTTCGGCTTTATTAGTGACTTTGCTTTTATGTCTCGCGCATTTCTATATATTGTATGTGCTTTGTGAATTGTTATAATCTTTAACGCAAATAAAGCTTGTTCTAGTGTCTTTAAAAATGGAGAACGATAAAGTGCATATTCGGCACTGCATTCCAGTTTAATCTGGGCAAAACAGCTGCAGAAGCACAAAGATTTACTATATTTGTTCCGCATGTGGGGAAAATGCTGTGAGTGCGAATCGAAAGTGGTTCACGAAATTTAAACGTGGCAATTTCGATCTCAGCGACAAACTACGCTCTGGAAGGCCCCAAGAGCTGAAATCTGACGATTTGCTGAAGGATAGCTGGATCAAAATGATTTCCAATCGAGTGTAGAACTCTCTAAACAGTTATAAGTTGATCATCCAACAGTGCTACGACGGTATATGCAATAGGAAAAATACAGAGAGGAAAAATACATGGTCCCACATGAATTTTCTGAAGACACAACTGCTAAAAAACACATGCAATGCGCTGCTTGTCAGATAAAAAAGGAAAAGTTTTTTTAATGGAAAACTGTGATGAGAAGTAGAGTTATTACGATAATTCGAAGCATTAGGAGATCACGGACAACTTACGACTTCCACGCCAAAACGAAACATCCACGACAAGAAAGTCTTGTTGTGCATCTAGGACGAGAAGATAAGAGAGAAGTCAGTACCTTCGGACATGTTCCTTCCTTATGTTGGAAAACCATCGAGGGATTTTAATGATGAGAATCTTACACTCTCTCAGCTCTTCTCTGAGCTCTTATTCTGTTATACGACAATACTCATCCTCATGTGACTGTTGCGACGCAGAAAATAATAATGAAACTTGAGTAGGAAGTTGTACCACACGCGTGTTCTCCAGACATTGCACCTTCTGATTTGTTTAGGTCGCTGCAGCACACCTTTGGTGATTCACACTATCAAAACATAGAAGATATTCAAAAGTATATTTTGATAACTTTATCGCCTCCAAACTTCAGGAATCTATCAATTCAGAACTCATTAATCACCTGATAGATAGCGAAGATGATACAAAGCAAGGAAAATATTTTAAGAAACATTTTGTATTTTTCATAATAATAAAAATTTTTAGTAAAAAAAAAAAAACACCAAAAACTTTCGCACCTGTATAGTTTTATATATATATTTATAGTGAACATAATATATATATGTGCACGAAATATATATCTGCACGTTGTTTCTCCTCTCGTCGTTCATGGACGGATCTCGTTACGACACGCGGCTGCTCGAGGACAATGGCTTTCTCGATTTATGTCCTCGCGTCAACTTTGTGTCGTCAAGGCTCGCCGTCATCGTCGCTGCTTCTGAATTTCCTCTCAATTTGAATTGACGACGCAGAATCGCAACAATGTTCATGACTTTTGCGTCACTTCTCGCTTTACCTACTTCTTTGTCGACTTAATTTAATAAACTGAAATTTTTCAAAAGAGACGCACAAGAGAGAAATATATGAGTATTTTGTAAAAAATAATTGAAAGAGAAGACTCCGATATTTCAAAAATAAAATGTGAGATCTCGATTTAATAAAAGAACAATTACACAATATTTATTTAGACAAATTCCTATTTCAAATGCCGTTGTGAGAAAAATAAAAAAAAAACTTAAATAATAAATTAGGAAACTGAAAAATCACGTAACAATTAAACAAAAATTTTAATAGCACCTATTAATAAAATGTTACAAGCACGTATCAATTTGACTGACATAAGGAGCGTTTTGTATTTAGTGATTTTAACTGTAACATTTTTTACTGCTGTTCACTTTCTCGGTGAATGAGAAAACCAATACTTACCTCGGTAGATAATATTTACAGTTACAATTTCGCGTATGACGCATGTATATACGTGCGCAAAACTCGCCGGACGTGATTTATAAATATGTGTACCTATACACGTACATATGTATGTCAAAGAAAGATGATTCTATCTGTAAGTTTTATTTTTTTTCTTTTGGTATTGCGTTATCGGTCTTGTATGTCAACGTACGTACATACAACCAGAGCGGAAAGACACAATCGATCATCGTTACGGCAAATCTGTATCGGCTTTCGAGGATATCAGAGAAATTCAATGTTAAATAAATATCCGAATGTTTCCTTAATCTGTTGACAGATATGCGGTTGCAACATTCGTTTGTAATCTTCCATGAAATCTGATTCTCCTCAGCATTAATATATCGTTTCGTTTTATACAAAACAATATTAACGTATAAATATAAATTGATAAGAGTATAAATATATAATTTCTTTTAAGCTTAAAACTGCAAGAAACAAAAACTGGCATTATCTTGTGTTTTTTCTCGATATTTCAATTGTTCGAATTAAAATTTTCGAAAATTCGAAAATCGATATTTTCGCAGAATAAACTGGAAAATTGCACTGACATTCGTACACAAGAGAATTAATGGTAGGAAATACTAAAAGAAAAACGTGTAGGAAATATTAAAAGAAAACTTACAGAACAATTAGAGCTCCGACATTAGAAATTGTTTACATAATTTAAAACTTGGTAAAATAATATTTTGAGAATTGCGCGTTAAAAGTCCGAGACCGAGCACGAGAGATCGGTTTTCGTCTGCGACGAAATTCACTGCGGTATTCACTTGCGCACTTGTTGCATATTCGAACGTGTGTTCTTCCAATTTCAGGCACAGAAAGATGTCCCCAGAAGGGAGTCGTGAAGCAGGTGGCCTCGAAGCTAGTAAGGGCGCTGTCCGAGAAAGGATTGGCCTTGCTCGTCAACCACGGCATTCCGGAATGCAAGGTACTATAAGAGAAAATGAGGGAGAAAGGAAAAACACTCGCGCTTGCAAAACGAATATCGAAAGATTCGCGCGAAGGCTTCCTTTGATTGATCAAGCGTCGCAGATTTCCATCATTCGCGGATGCGGTCGATATCACGCGCTGTCGCAACTCACCGTCGTGATGGATGATAAATTCTTGTAGTGCCGACAGAGAAAACGGAGTGTCGCGCAACACTCTTCCGTTTCCGCACTATTAGAGAAAATTCTTCGCGCGCAGTGTTAAACGTAATTTTATTATATCTCCGTTGTGACCTGTATTTGGAGTTATAAATATCTACTGCAAAAAAGATTTATGCAGGATCTCGCGGGAATGAGCGCGTAAAAAACACGAGATTTTAACGGCGACTTTTAAGTAGCTGATCTTATATGTAATGAAAAGTATAGAAGAAAAAAGGAGCATATGTAATTAGAAATTACGATATAGATGTACTTATAATTTAATAATAGATATGTGTGCAACTGTAAACATTAGAAAGGGTCGATAAGAGCCGGACGTAGCCGATATAAAATCGCGTTCGAACGAGAGATAAGATTAAGACCGTGCGCGCATAATGCTCTCTAGAGAATTTATCATTATCAGCCGATCGTGTTGTGTGTATTATCGATATTCGATTAAGAACTTTCTCTTCGGAAACGCTTCTTCGAAAAAGATAATGGAACTCAGCTGTTATACCAGTGCGCAAAAACTTTCTCAGTATAAATTTTTATTATCGGCCGCTTCAGTATATCTTGAGGTTAATGAAGAAACGTTGAATTCTTGAATTTTCAAGGGCCTACGATAAACACACATTGCGAGCGACGGCCTTGCGAGCGTTTGTGCTTGCTATCGGAAACTTGCGGGTGATACCACGACAGGCGTATGTTATAGTAGTTTCACACGATAATGCCGCTCACGACTTGCGAACGTGTATAACGATGGTTGATTTAAAAACCGAGAATATGTAAGAATTCAACGAGTAACGCGACTTTGTCTTCTTCGTGTTACGCAAGAATATAATATTCTTCTCGGAGAAAAAAACACATTATTAAAAAAAAACGTACAGATGTGTCAACATCAAATCACACAGCCACGGAATTGAGATACAAGATTTTTCAAGGATATTTGTATACAAATCTCTCTAATGAGATCTCAATTCGAGTAATTCTTCGACAAGTAATCGCGACGCAATGCGGCAAGCTCGTTAAAGTAATCACGCACGACAAATACGCAGAACGAGTTTGTAGCACAGACAGATTGATCAGGTGTATTTATTAATCATGCTGGATTTCCTTTCTAGTTATCAGTCGAGAATGTACAACAATATGCGTGCACAATATCAAGCTTCTTAAAAAACACTTGTTGAAAAGAGAGAGAGAGAGAGAGATCTAAATTATGATTTAAGATACATTTAATTTTACAATCACCTAAAAAGTTTTTGAAAGAACTCAAGAAGGATTTCTTTTGAAGAAATCATACTTTCGAAAAAGATTATTAGATTAATTTATTAGATTAATTTGTAACAGGTGTTTTAACTAAATTAATATTTTTTATATAATTTTTTTTTAATCGAAACTTAGAATTCAATGTTTCGTGTGTGCGTGTGTGTATACACATTAAAAAATTAAATTCTATCAGATGTAATTCATAACATTATTCTCTTTTTTGTGATATAATAATGTTTTTTTTAAATCACAGATTATATCGATTCGAACAATTTGTTTCGCGATTGACTCATTTAAGAAGCTTGGAAAAATGGCATAAAGAATATGCTAGAATAAAATGTTTTACACGATAAGCCGTGTATTTCGTTCCGCATCTCGGTTTTCATTTTTCCAGTGTATTGGAAAAATAACACATGCGACAGAGAACTCCGTTCTCGAACAAGCTCATGCTCATACACGGCCAGCAGCGAACGTCACTCGCGCGTGCGACCGCCGATTGTTTCGCGCAACGGAATCACGATCGCGTTCTTGGTTTTTTTCCCCGCGACGACTGTTCTTTCCACGACATTACATAACGGAAGCAACATACATTATTACGCCATCGCTAGATACGAGAGGACAGTATTGACGCTACGGGTGTTCTCCTTTGGAAGAAAATTCATCCGTGACTAAGAAAATCGTCACGACACACGCGTCAACGTGAATCATTGTTCCCTCGATACGCTTTGCTTTCCCGTAGCTACCTGTGATTCGAGGAATCGGAGACGCCACGCGAGAAACACGCAAACGCGGCGTGTTATGAAATCGCGCGATTATTTGCACAGAAAGAAATAAACGATTTTTTGTTTGAAATTCGACTGATGGAAACTTGATCAATTAGAGATCTCGAGATAGAATCTCCGGTTCGCCGAAAATTCCTAACGTTCCTTCGAGTTGTTAAATTCATATTTAAAAATAGAACTCGGGTTCGGAAGATCGAAAGACGCACGAACCAAGAATATTACTTCCTGTCAATTACTAAAACTGTAATTATTTACACAAGTGCGAGAAACGTATCAATGCAACACAGACGCGCAATATTCATCCCCCGAAACTTATCGCGCGGAATTAAGTGTAAAATTTGCAAAACTGCCTATTACTGGAACGATCTGGATATTTCTTTACTTACAGTGCGCAATATCTACACGTTACACGCGAAATCTAAAAAGTATGTTTACAGCAACGTCAAGATACACATACGCGAGATACGCGATCTTCGTATCCGAGGACAATAATTTTCATTGACGGGACGAATCTTATCGTTGTTTTATTTGCGTTGCATATTTTCTTCTTCGCTTTCGTGATTCATTAAGAATTATTGTCTTCTCTTTTCACAGCTGAAAGCAGCTTATCGAGCTATGGATGAGTTTTGCGACTTGCCGGACGAAGAACGTGCAAAATACGAACGCATTCCGTCGGATAATCACGGTTACGTGAAACCAGGCACAGAAACGTAAATCGAAAAATTATATCTCTTTCTTTGTGACTTGCCGCTATTAAATAAATCAGTTATTTAAAAAAAAAAAAATTGAGATTTACTTTTATGTTTAGATTTTCGGATGAAGTGGAAATACGTCATTCTTTCAACGTCACCAGACGCGATGGATTGCTGCCCGATGACAAGGTCGATGGATTCAAATTGGCGGTGGACGAATTGTCGAGCGATTTCACACAATTATCCACCATGCTTCTGACTGTAATAATCTTTTATTTATATTTTATATTTTAAAAATTATATTACGTTTAGTTTTTCTTTCGACATCTCTGCTGTGTTATCGCTTTATTATTATTTTTGTGATAAACGTTATCCGCCAGAAGCTCGTGTTCCTCGGGAGGCAGATTTTCATCTCGCTGCTTGCACATCGACTAACAACTCGATCTCCGCAAGAAGAGCAATAAACAATGGAAAACCCTGTTCGTTGCAGGCGCTGTCTGTGGGTTTGGAACAGTCCCACGACTTCCTGTTATCGAAGCACGCGCACATACTCGGCCCCGGCAACTCTTCCACTCTCCGTCTCCTGTATTATCCGCCAGTGGGTGCACCGGAACCAGGAGTGACTCGATGTGGCGTCCATTCCGACTACGGCACTTTCACTCTGCTGGCGCAAGTATGCAGGTTGCGATATTGCGTTCGGACGCGCGGTTTGCAAAACTTAACATGTTCGAAAAGATTCACGGTCGTAAATAAATTTCTTAGGAGATTACGCTCTGCGCGTGACGTCCAAAACGTCATAAATTCCGTGTATCTTTATATTTTCCCGATAGCCGTCAAATATACGAATATTCTATTACGCACATTTATTCGTGTTTCATCATCGTTCTTTGCGATAAAGTGGCTTCACCGCTGTCAACTAAAATGAGAAAATACTTATGAGAAAGAAGAGGAGAGTAAAAGATAAAAACGTATTGGTACGCATCAAAATAGTATTTACACGCGTGATTTATATACATTAAAAGATTCGGTACATCATAGACCGTGATTAAACAAGATCAAAGATATAAAAGCGCGCGACGTTACATTTATATATACAGCCAATATGTATACAGATATACATTATCTATCACGTGTGTCGTTTTTTTAACCTTTAAAGGACGGGAAAATTTTGGTTCAAATCGACCTTTTAATTTACCTGAAATGTATGTATAATTTTATCGGATTAGTGACCACCCCCGTCCTCTAAAGGTTAAGTCAACAATATACGCACAAAATCTTTTTTTCAGGACTGCGAAGGCGGTCTTGAAATACAGTTTCCGCGTGGAGACCGATGGACTAGAGTGGGTCATCTGCCGGGCGCCATATTGATGATTAGCGGCGAACTGTTGGCATGCTGGACCAAGGGACAGATCCAGGCGCTGAGACACCGCGTCGTCATGCCAGAGCATTACGGCCGCGGTCGTCACGCCGTCGCCTTCTTCGTGCATCCAGACGACAGCATTCCGATCGAGCCGCTAGACATGCAGATTGCTGCCAATCAGGAACCAACACTTTGCCGTCTCCAAAAGAAGAAGCGCACCGTCTTTACGGCATATCAGCATCTTCAGCGACGATTTCGCGAGACTTACGCATCCTAACTACTATCTGCTTTCGGATATCCCGTAAAATCAAAATCTTTTGTAACGTTATTCGGTACTGAAAAAAAAACAAAAAATACGAAGCTTTTGTGCGCACTCATTAAACAGAAAATAAAATCCCGCGATTTAAATTTACATCAGTTCGATATATTACGAGTGAAATTGAGTATCTTAAAATTAAAAAAATTATGATTTTTTTTTAAATTTTGAAATGTTTTTTTTTTTTTTTTTTTAATTTTGACAAATCGCACTATACATCGCCTGTAGATATACGTGTTATGGAAAAGATCAAAATGTTGTCGAAAAAATATTGCACATAATTCATGATGATTCATTCCAGTTTTAATGTATCAATTTGATACGAGTTCATTTTACCGATCATTTTTAGTCTGAATTTCAACGGTCTTAATTGCCATCTTGTTTTCGCGATCTGCGTTCACAAAGACTTTTTTTCACTGAGCAAAACTATACAATACGGTAAATGTAAGAAAAAAATATGTAAAAAGTATGTAAAAAAATGCGAGTCTCAGGCAATAAAAAAATAACGTAATTTGTACTTAATTTTTAATAGAAAATATTTCTATCAAGATATAAAAAAAGCACATTTTAACCTTACTTAGAATCCAGGATCCCAATCAGTTTCTTGTGACTTTTTGTATATCTGATAACAAATCAGAACGTCTCCGGGTTTGAAGGACACATCAGGATCCTCGAATCTCAAACCGCACTCCACATTTGTTTTTATCGATTCTGTTTCGGATTTCATATGTCTCATAGAAGACAATTTCCCTGAAAATCAAGTTAAAAATGTTTTACCATCGTTTCTATCGCAAATGATAAACAATGTTTCTTACCGATATAAATGATTTCTTGTCCGCGTATTATGCGGTACATCGCGTCTTTCTTAAGAATACCTTTGGTACATCGGCAACCCGCGACTTTAAGTTTCTTTTTCTTTTCAGTGATCTCGAATTGCTGCAGCACATTCGCTTCGCCTGTAAGAAAAATAAACACTCGAAATACAAATTTACGACGTTGACAGTGTTCTTCACGTACCTATCACCTCTTCAGCTTCGATGTGAGGCAACCTGTTGTTTAATTCCTTCTTGATATCGTCTACGAGCTTATATATCACGTTGTGCGGGCGAATCGATATCTCATTTTTACTCGCTTTTTCTTCCAAATCCTTCGTGATGCTCACGTTAAAAGAATATATAATGGCTAAATAAAGCAAAATAATAAAACACAAGGTCAATGTCGAGGCTAAATAAAGATTTTAAGACGGTTAGATTTTATAGAAAGCTTTACTTCACAATTTCGCAAACGTGTCTTACCGTCGAACACCTCCGCCATTTCCAGATCCGTCTCCGTGACGGGTCCTACGCCGTAATGAACGACGCTCAATTGGCACTTATCGTCGCTCCCGTACGTATTGAAAACGTCTAGTATAGTCTCTACGGAGCCAGCGACGTCGCCCTTCACGATGACGTTGAGTCTGGGCTTTCCGTCGTCAGATTTCTCGTCTTTAACAGGAAGCACCAACTTTGCGTATCTGCCAATTGCCATTCTCTTCTCTCGCAGTGTCTTGTATTCCTAAACTCGATAACAACGTAGATGAGATGTATAACGCATTATTATTATTAGATCGCAAACAAAACGCTTACTTTAAGATATTCTTCGTGCTTTTTATCAGCCGCAATTTTATGCTCCTGCGCTAGCTTCTTTGCCTTCTCTGTTTCTCTGTACCGCATCACCATGCGTGCTTTCCTCTCACTCTCGACTTCGAGTATGTCGTCCCCGGCATTGGGCAAATCCTTCCAGCCGATGATTTGTACTGCCTCGGACAATTTCGCTTCCGTGACCGGCTTTCCGGAATGATCGAACATGGCTCTTACTTTGGCCCACGTCAATCCACTCACTGTTGTTGAACAAAATAGGAAATGTTAAATATACAAAAAATACACATAGAAAAATACATAGAAGTGGTTTTGACTACAGAGTTTAATCTTAAAGAATATTAGAAATAAATTTTTCTCTTTTTCCTGAAATAAAACGTGTCTTTACCAAGAAACGCTCCCTTCCTCAGAGTACCACGTTGGATTAAAGCTGTCGCTAATTTGCCGCGATAACGATCGGTGTAGCATTCAATCACAACAGCTTCGACCAATCCCGTCGGATCGCCTTTCAAACCCACGAGTTCAGCTTGCAACACCACGGTTTCCGTTAGAAGATCTACGTTAGTTCCGTGCAACGCCGATATATTAACGCACTGAATATCGCCACCCAACGCTTCCACTAAAAGTCCTTGTTGCGCAAGCATGTTCTGCGTTCTTTCCTATATATATATGTATAAAAATGCACTTTATAAATATTGCTCTTGTTCGCTCGTAGATTGTTGGGAAAATTTGTAGCATTTTCCAATATAACCAGGAAAACGTGTCCAAGATATGTACACAAGACATCGCGCAGATCTAACTAACAAATTATACTAAAAATATCAAACAGTATTGTACATTTATAGAAGTTAAATTATTCGAGTCGATGTACAATAAGCCTTCAAATTTCATTAAAAAAGCATACTTTCCAATAAAATAAGCAAATATTAATTAAAATTTACGTACAATGTCAGCTTCAGGTTTATCGATTTTATTGATCGCCACAATTATCGGAACATTCGCAGCCTTTGCCATATTTATGCTCTCCACAGTTTGTTCCATCACGCCGTCGTCCGCTGCTACCACTAGTACCACAATGTCGGTCACTTGCGCGCCCCTCATTCGCATAACGTTGAACGCAGCGTGTCCGGGAGTATCGAGAAACGTGACTCTTTCTCCTGTTTTTAACGTCACATTAAAGGCACCGATGTGTTGTGTAATGCCACCGAATTCCGTTTTCACAACGGACGTGTTACGCAATGTGTCCAACAAGGTGGTTTTGCCGTGATCGACGTGGCCCATGATTGTCACTACCGGATGACGTTTAATCAGAACGGATTCGTCCGGCAAAGGCCGTTTGACGACATCATGATCTTTCGTTTCCTTTTCTCTGCTCTCTGGTTGAGAAACTAGTCTAAATTTTGCCCCGAGTTTCCGCACCACATCGTACACTATATTTGGATTCTCTATAACAGTATTTTCATTGTATTTTCCATGTGAATCAGAGAAGGAAAGCGCTTCGAATATATCATCTATATCTCTTTTTGCAGACGCTGCCAGCTCCGATACTGTCATTCTGTTCCATATATCCACAACAGGCATGTCTTTTTTTGCTGATTTTATCTTGAACCCTGTGAACTGTGGCTGTGCATATTTCAATTTTAAGATGTGATATGTTGAAATTTAATATCTGATTAAAATTAGATCACTTACCTTTTCTCTTCTTTTCTTGAAACATTGTAGCGTTGTGTGATAATGCTGACATAATGTATATGTGACACATAAATTATGCAGAATTGTATATTTTCTGATATTATCACTTCTGAAAATTTCGTAGAATGACTGCCTCAATAAACTGCAAAAATTGTAATATTTATAAAACTAATAGAAGATATAGTTTTGTTGTTTAATTCTTGTGTTGTTTAATTTATTAGAATTCAATTATATTTTTTAATTGCATTTTTTAAATTGTATTTTAGAAAAAGTAAATATAAATTAATAAAAATAAATTATTTTGAGGTTATGTTTTACTTCAAAGGCAAAAACTTGTAACTTATCACAATTCTTCTTCGGAAACAGATGTGTTATTGAATAAATCTCAAAGGCGTAACTTCAATCATTGTTTTGTCATCATTAAAGATATAAATAATAATCACCTGAACTCCGTACATGTTTTAATCAAGGATGCAGCCATGTTTTGATTATGCAATCAGCTTAGCCAACTTAAGAAAATCAAATAATTGACGTTCAGCAAAATAACGACGAATTCGATTGGACGCAGTGCGCACGATTTATATTCTTTTCAATGGTTACGTTCAGAAAACTCAACATTGAGAGATCAACACTTATGATAGGACTATTCTTCAAAACCTTCGACGGTTCCAAAAGTATGATCCAATCATAAGTGATTATCTCTCAACTGTTGTGCAACTGTTGAGTTGTCTGAACGCACCCAATGAGAGAAAGGTTTGCGGTCTGCGCATAGTGGTGGAATAGTGAGCAGAGTGGGGAGAGTTGCGTGCGGAATTGGCGAAACATTTGCTGACAGTCAATGGTTGTAGAGTGAAGAGAGAGGCGATGCGCAGAACGAACGAATTTGCGTCGGTTCGCGGACCTTTCTCTCATTGAAAGACTATACACTCAGTCATAGAGCTTATAGATATGGAGTGAGAATAGCCTATTCAAGCAATAAGTAGGAAGTGTGAACAAGAGACAGAAGATATACTTCTGTCCTGCTCAGGTACTTTCTGCGCATGTGCCTGAGCATGTGCCAAGTGAAATATGATATTTCATACATTAGGGCCTGAGCACAATAGAGAAAATATTAAGAATAAGAATTAGAAATAGAAGTTAAATGTAATATAACAATTAAAAAAAAAATAAAATTAACATATAAATATAGAAAATATGTCATGGCTTCATGATATATAGCCTATATTTATATACATTTATATGATATAT